>PVKB01007097.1:8114-43797 GCA_004027205.1 Ctenodactylus gundi
ATGGCGCTGGCATCCGGTGCTCCCGCAAGTAATAAGTGGACTGCGCAGGTGTAAGTGGTGAAAGCGCGCCAAGTCACTGCCCAACTCGGGGCGTAATACGAGGTAATGAGCAAGCAGCCAATTAGAAGTGAGCACGCCGCTCTAGGGTGTATATAAGCAGCGCCTTTTCAGGGCGCGGCGTCTTCCTCTCATCAATGTTGCAAGAAACGCTTGCTGCAGAAGGATCCTGGTGCCCGCGTGCGTTCTTGCTGGCGAGACGATTGCGCGGGTCACAACATATGTATAAATGCCTGATGGCGGTTTGTGACAGGCAGAGAGCTTTTGAAGGTGTGTGTGGCTAACTCCTGAGTGGGAAGAAAGTGTAAGCTGGTGAGAGGTAAGGAAATGCAGCCTGGCATGGCAGGTAAGTGATAGCTTAGGGTAAACTTGTAAAACACAAATCTCAAATGCAAGAATGTTTTGGGGAAAACAAGAGGAGAGACAGAAGACATGATGACCAGTGTCCCAGGCAGAAAGAAGCTTACGAGACCCCGGTTCCAATTATAATGGTCACTACAAAGTGCAGGGCCAGGGTCAGAGTCCGGAGAAAGGCAACTGAGAAAAATTGAGGCCTGTCCTGGATGTTGTATTCCCGGGGGCAAGAACCACGAACACGGCCTCTCACAAACAGGGAAGAGGATATAGGGAGAAATAGGACATCCTAAGAGCAGCCAGAGGAAAGCCAGCCAAGTGGGTAACGAGAGGTAGTCACAAAGCCAGTGCTGTTTCAATCTGAAGCCAAGAAATTGTGGCCAAATAAGACGAAGAAAGAATGAAGTTACAGCGTATATTATAATCGGACTGGAAAGTAGGAGTAAAGATGAGTTTGAAAAGCTAGGACTTACACTTCTCTGTACTAAGAGTGTTGACAGTGAATACTGGAAGGGCCTTCTTAGCCATTTCACCTGCGTGGAGTTGAGCAATACTTGCTATCATTGCAAATGGAGGTAACTTTCTCCCAGATTTTCCTCCCAGTGCCTTCAGTTTGTTGTGTCCTGGAATAGACTGAGCGAGCTGGTTGCTAGAGAGAGAAAAGACGAGCCAGCCAGAGGGTGTCCATGTCCATTTGTTTCATCAGCAACCTCAACCTTCCTTTAGTGGACAAGGTGCTCATCTTTTGTATCCTGAAAACAAGGAGAATATTTGCTCCTTTTATAATGAAACAGTCTTCCTTAGACTAGGGCCAAGACAACATCTAGCTGCCTTGTGTTTACAGATTTACAATATGTTTCTACATAAGAGTTTGTTCATATATCTTCCAATTACTTTTGAACTTTGTTTCTGATTTTTTTATTTTTCCCCATTTTATTGATATGTATTAGTGCAAGATTTAAGGTTTACAATGAAGTTGAGCATTTTGTGCACATACGTATCTTGTCAAGGTGACAAGGACTTTCCCACTCTCCTTTTGTCCGTTCCCCTCCCCTCCCTCCCTTCCCCACACTACCCCCCTGTTTCACTTTGTTTTTTGTTTTAAGTTCCATAAGAGTTGTGATCTGGGTCTCTCATATCAGACAGACCGTTTAATGTTTCACCTTCTGCTTCTGACTCTGTTTTTGTTTTTTGAGGCAGGCTCTTACTACCTAGTCCAAGCTGCCCTTGAACTCACTGGCCAAGCCCAAGCTGGTCTCAAATGCAAAAATTCTTTTGCCTTAGACTCTTGAGTGCTAGGATTATAAGCATGTGCTACTGTACCTGGCTTTTGAACCCATATTTCTTAATCTGATTACACATGCATCAAGACACTTTTCTCGCTGTCAGCTCATGGCCCTATTAAGTATTCAGGTTCCTGTTCTTTTTGAAAGGGGTAATTGTCCCAGCCCGTAAATATTTTATGTGTGTCAATGAAGTAAAAGGAGTTGAGAGACGCCTTTAATAGGACACTGCTGCCAATGTAGGGTGCAGATTAGAATACATGTTCCCGACTTAACTCAGGCTACGTTTCATTTGCCACTGAGTCCAGAGACCTCCAAACTGGTTAGACATTTTCACCTAGGATAAGACCACAAGGTTTCTGATGTCTTTTTTGTTGTGGAATGACAACAGCAGGTGTCCTTTATTTCCATGGTCTCATAATTACCTCTCTTGTAATTCCAGAAATATCTTCAAGGTTTTTGAGCTCAGCTGCCTGAGCTACCCTCAGAACTTTTTAGCTAAGCAGCTGTTGATAAGAATGTGATGGTGTAATGAAGCCATCTAGAGAAGCTGCTCGAAGGATAAATTGTTCTTGGTCCCAGGATCGAGTTCTATCTAAAAAAGAAAGTTTTAGGTGGTTTCATTGCACTACGAGTCTACTACCAGGCCCTGGAATGTTGCTTCATGCCAATAGTAAATTTATCCCCAGGAAATACAACTAGCTATAATTATAAATAGCTTCTGAAGAAGTTTATTAATTCATCTATAATGAGTTCCTGATAAATTATTGAAGAAAGCTAGAATTATTATGGTTATATCTCTGAGTAGGTTGAAATTGATGTCAGTGAGAACAACCATGATGCTTGACACATTGGTCACAATATTTAGTCTAAGTCAGCAAGGTAATTCTTATGTTTGTACAGGTTAATGGTACATTATATTTTTATACAATAAAGCTGTGTATAAGGTATAAGACAAAAACATTAATGGAAGTTTGTGTTTTTATACTACGGTAGAGTTTATTCACCCACTTACTTACTGTCAAGAGGTTCTGAGATTGCAAAATTGAGGAAGACACGGCTTCTTCCCCTAGAGATCTTAGACTCTATGATAGGAAAGCATATATGCTGAAAAATGGCTGAAATATGCTGTGGTATTTAAGATAATTTGGTAGCAGTAGTTCTCAACCTTGGATACACTTATACATCAGAGTCATCTGGAGAGCCCTTACAATCCTGGTTCCCAAGCCAGAGTGACTACTTCTACCTAGAAAGAGAAGGAAACCTCTTAGCTGAATATTAAATGCTGAATAGCTAATCAGATGAAGAGGAAAGATAGCATGATAGTCAGAGGAAATAGCACTTAGAAGAACTGAAAGTTTGGAAAAATTAGGTCTTAGTATGCAAGAGAAGAGAAGAGGTTTTTGGAGAAGTAACCAGGAGCCAGATCTTAGAGGGCCCTGGTGAGACATCTGTACTTTATGCATTTGTTAAGAAGCCACTGAAGGGTTTTAAGCAGGGGATCACCATGATCGTGAACAGATGCTTTGTCTTTAGAAGCTCACTCCTATGGCCGTGTTAAACAAGTGGATGGTCTGAACCTGGTTCAGAGAGACTCATTAGATTATTAGAATTATGGAGGTGAGGAATCGCAAAGGTCTGGACCGAGAGTACAGTATGAATGCGGATAAAGAGGACAAACAGATGTGAGAAATACTTGGAAAGTAAATGCAGCTTGGAACATGGAGGGAGGGAGCATTTGAGAGAACAGACACACAGGACTATAGGTGACTGGGAAAATAAAAATATCACAGACAGAAACAACTCCCAAAGGGAAGTCAGTCTGGGAAGGCATGTGTTTGATTTTAGTTTTGGTTAAATGCAAAGTAGAATCCTAGGTTGAATCCTTGGAAGAAATCACTAAATTGCATTGGCAATAACTCCAGCAGTATTGGTGGCGGTGACTCCTTCATTAACCAAAATTTTATTGAGAGCTTTTGTGTCTTAGTTACTTATCTTGTCGACATGACAAAATACCTGACATCCCCAATTTAAGAGAGGGAAGATTTATTTAGCTCACAGTTGCGGAAGGTCACACGCACAGTCCACGGAAGGGGCAGCTGGCAACAGTGAGCGCACATGGCAGAGGCTGGAGAGCTGCTCATCGCCTTGCCAAGAGAGCGGATTAGCTCCCCCCAGGAAGAAGCTGCAACAACATTCAGTTCCTTCCTTCCTTTACGTACCATAAGCTTGCCCCTCCCTCCCTTCCTGGCCCACAAGTCAATAGCAAACACCTGAAATCTCTGCCTTAGTCAATTCCAAATCTCAACCAATTAACAATCTTTCCAGATTGAACCTTAAACACCTGCTCCTTCCAGCCAAGCCCTACCTCTCCATGACACACAGTTCCAAATACATGAGGCTTTTAGGGGATACTCAAGATCTTAAACCTTAGCACCATTTTCAGTACACAGTGCTGGAGATTTGAGAAGCAGACACGGATGGTAATATAAAGTTTAGATTTGTACTCAACAAAGTGAGAAGTGAATTTTCTTAAAGTTTGAAAACACCCCATCTTTCTTTTTGCTTACCTTACCTGACAGCCCTCTAGTGACAACAGAAATGTTTTACATTTTTTAGAAAGGCTTCAACTGACTTAAAGTGACTAAGAAATGAATATTTAGGCCCCAGTGTTTGGTCAAAATATTATCTACTAATATTTCCATATTAGTGAGTTCTGGAACAACTATGCATCAAGGGTCCAGCTCAAGGTGAAATTTGTTATTAGTCATAATTCAGGGAGAGTTAAGAGGACTTGAAATGGACCTACCTGTGACCTAAGGACCTATTCTACAGCGTTGGTTGTCAACCATGGAGCTTTAAAGAATCCCAATGCCCAGGGTATATTCCAAATCAATTTATCGGAAATTCTGAGGGTAGGACCTAGCGAGGCATTAATTTTTACTAAATATTTGCAGGTAATTCTTAGTGCAGCTATGGGTTGAAATTTCTGCTGTAGAAAATGAGAGCTTAGAGAGGTACAGGGGCAAGTTAAGAATATGGGCTGGTGTGTCAGGGGAATAGTAGTTCTGAGGACAGCCTGCATCTTGCAATCAAATTGTACCTAGTCCCAGTCTCTTCTAAGAATTCGACTGGAGGTCATCCCAAACTGCCATATGTGTGACATAGGTTCAAGGAGCTACAATAGAATAAAATCTGAAATAACTAGTGTCCTCAGTAGGACAGTAAGAGACCAAGGAGTGAAAAGCTTTGGCAGTAACACTAGCAATATTGGTGAAAGTGACTCCTTCATTCACTAAAATTTCATTGAAAGCTGTGCTTTGCACCATTTACTTAGTCTAGGTGCTGATAATATGGTCGCAAATAGGGTAGACTAGGTCCTTTCTTTGTTGGATCATAGATACTAGTGGCTGGAGATGGCCAAAACCACATTTTGCAGTGCTGATCTCTGTAAAGAGCTGGAAGTAGAGTGATATAATGGAGCATAGTGAGTGTCTGTTTGAATGTGGAGAAGGTTGCTTTTTGCAGAAGTAACATTAAAGGTACGGTATAAATGTCATGGATCAACTATATGAAGACCAGGGAGAACATTCTAAACAAAGGAAAAGTGACTGTCAGGCAAAAGCAAGCTTAGAAACAAGAAACTAATCTGGCTAGATTAGGCTGACTGGGAAAGAGCCTGACACAAGATGAAATTCTAGAGGAGGTTAGGAGCCAAGTCAAATCACAACAAGGAGTCTAAACTTCAAGTCTGATGGAGACTCACTGAACAGTTTTGAGCAGGGAAATGATTGCAGTTAGTTTGCATTTTAAATTATCATTCATATTAGTGCTGTGGAAAATGGATTGGATGACTACATAAATGGAAACAAGGAGACACATGCATAGGGCATTTGTATTTGTTCAAGTGGCTCAGGCCAAGATGGTTAATCACGGATTTGGGAAGACGTTGGTGTAGTTGAGGTATGTTTTAAAGGCCCAATCTTTAGATCTTTTAGAAGTTAGGGAAAGATGGATATTGGGATGATGGTGATGCTTGCTTCAATAAGGCATTGTGGAGGGCAGTGACTCTTGGTAGTGGTACCTTCAGTATCTTTGACAAATAGCCTTAGTTCCTTCAGCTCAGATATCAGTCCATGCAATCTTCCTAGACATTGGTAATGTACTAGCTAACCTGGTGACAAAAGGAACAGAAGACATCATCAATACTGGAAGAAAATGGCAGGCACTACACTGCAGCAAAACAGATGCATTTTCACAACACATGTGAGATGGCCTCTGAGTACTTATTTCCAGAAGTATTCAAGAAAAATTTAACAATGGTTATTTATAGCCTCTGAAGAGCAGATGGGAGAGGAGTTGGAGATACATAACTTTGTGATTGTGACCCCATATCATCCATAGGCTGCTATGACAAACACAATCTTGATTACTTATTAAAAGAGATCCCAATCAAACCTATACTCAATTGAACATCATTAAATACTGTTTTGGTAGCAATTCCTCCCAGTTTTGGAAATATTAGCATTTTATATTAAAATGACACCAGTCTTCAGATATATACTGATGAAGATCCAAATAATATAGAAGTTGGCTTTTGCTTTTTGAGTCCCTGAGTCCATTTGTTTGTGATTGCCAAGCCACAACTGTGAACAGAGGGGCTGGGTCCATGCTACATTAATCCCACTTCCTTGTCCCTAATGGTGAAACAGACTCTAGACTCCCAAAGCTTTGAAGTGAATTTAAGAAGATTTGCTCATGTGTGTGGCATAGAAGATAAGCTCTTTCTCCTCAACCACGAGTGAAGAACTTGATGCTCTGTTGATAGTGAACCAGCTACTGGCTCTAGCAGCAGACCCATTAAACAGAAGAGCCATTGTCCCGGATCAGGGATGCTGCCTGGCCTTATCTTATTCGCGGATCATCCTATTGCCTCTGCCATCCACTCAGCTTTGTTTGCTCTTCCATAGTTGGCAGAATACTGTCCAAACACAGAAAAGATGAAGGGGAAAAGACTGGGAGGTTATGCCTGCAAAATGTTGTGCAGAAGACTACAATCCCACGAGCAAAAACACCTAGCCTCTGAAATCTGTGACATTCTCCAGTCTTCCAATATGGCAGCTGATGATAGTTTTAATAAAATGAATTCACTTTGAAGGAAATCTCAGTTTGTTTTCTGGGAACAACAAATAACTATGCCAAAACAGTGGTTTCACACATAGATGATCTGCGCAATCTGTCTCAGAGAAATCTATGTGGAGAGGTTTTCTTAAACATGAAAGGCATTATTAGCTTTACTTTTCAAGTGGCTGCTCAAGGACATGTGGTACAATTTCTTTGCAACTTGACAGCAGAGATGCTCATTCCATTCCAAGATACTCCTGTAAAAGTAGAGGGGACTACAGAGCTGCCTGACTGCCTGCCTGAGGATGAGAGTCACACAAAGGAGCATGACAAAGCAGGGTCCAGTGTCAGCTCTCACACAGAAGGTAAAGCTAGCTGGCTGAGCATAGCTGCACACGTTTTATACAGCTCATTTCACTAGTGACTTTGTCTTCCCTGTGGAGCTTGTTATGGTTTGGACCTGAAATGTCCCTCCACAAGGATGTCGTCGAATACCTATGAAGCCATATGCTGTTAGGAAGTGGAGCCTGGTTGGCAGGTGTGGGATGCTGGGGCTTGACCTGGAAGGAGTGGGGTCAACAACTCTTCCACCTGCTGGGCCTCTGCCATGTGCTTTCACCATTGCCAGCTGCCCATGAATGGACTAAGACCTTTAGAAACTATGAGCTAAAATAAATCTTTTCTCCTTTTAAGTTGTGGATGTCGGGTATTGTGTCCTAGTAATAAAAAAGTAGCTAAGAAAGAAATTGGCACCAGAGAGCTGAGGTCATTGTTGTGACTTTACCTGACCATGTCGTTTAGAAGCATTTGGAACTGGTCTGCAGAAACACTTAGAAAAACATTGAAGATGATGGCTAGAGAAATCTTAGAATGCTGTAAGCCAAGCTTGATGGGAGATTCTGGTTAGAGCTCTGAAGATCAGAATGCCAATGTAAGTGTGGATTGTAAAGGCCAAGCTCAAGAGGTTTCAAATGGGAAGGAGGACTTTATTTGCAATGGTCTAGAAATCATGTATATTATGCTCTGGCAAAAAGCGTGTCTGCATTTTGTCCCTTTCCTAAGACTTTGCCTGAAACTGCAACCGGGGGCACTGGACTACTTAATCTAGTGGAGGAAGTTTCAAGGCAGTCCAATGTTTAGGCTGTCATGTGGGTACTGTCTGCAGCTTTTGGTCAATTCTGCACAGAGAAGAGGGAGAAAATGACAGAGGAAAAAGATGTAAAAAATCTGCAGTTTTACCAGACCAAGACTATAAGGGTGGGGCAATAAAGCATGGTTGTTAAAGAGATCAGCATTAAAAAGAAGCCAACTTCTTGGAATCTGGACTCTAAAAAAGATGCCTTGAGGTGTCTCAGGAGTCACCAAGATCCCATCCTTTACCAAGCATGGAAAGGCAAAACACTTTGTTTAAAAAGAGACACCCAGGCCAATCCTGCAGGACAACCTGGGAAGGTGCATCCCCAAGGAGTTCATCCATCTAAGAACTGAGAGGCCCCAGCGGCAGTTGTCCAAGAGGGCCAGGCTGTTGCTCAAGCCGGCAGCCGACCATCTCATCATTTTTGTGGTGCTAGTTTCACAGAAATGTAGAGTAAAAGAATTGTGGGATCATGGGGGCTTCCATCCAGATTTCAGAGGAAGGCTTTGGAGGCCAGGTAGTGGTGCCCTTGAGAGGGAAGTGCCTGAAATTTTGAAGGTGAAGCTGAAGGTGCAGTAAAGACCCTGGAAATTTGGAGATTCCAGGAAGGATTGCCTGCAAAGGAAGGCCATGGCCACAGGCTATTAGCAGAGTCAGCCCAAAAGATAAGCTATGGAGGTTGCGTTTAGAGATAGTGCCATAGGCGTGAGAGCACTAAAACTCTTTAGAGATCACATGTCACCATAGTTCATACAGGGCCCTTGATGGTCTCCTTATATTTTCATCACTTCTCTTTTAGAGAAAATTAAATGCATCCAATGTTATGGAGAAAACTCATTGTAGAATACCATTACCAATAGAGTCTTAAGTTGGCTAGTATTGTGATCTTTTGGAGGAAGAGGTCTTCAGGATATGGAGAAGAGTATTTTTTCACATATCTGGCCTCTGATTCAGGTGATATGTACAAATGGAAAATAAAAGCTTTTAGGGCATATGTTGCTTTAAATTCATAATATTACTTGCTACCAGAACAAAATGTGTTGAAAAGAGAAAACAAAGCCAACTTTTTTCTGTAGCCATTAAAGCAAAGTTTACTTTCTGTTTTAACAAGTTCTTATTTTGTATTGCTGCACACCTGCTTATTTAATAAAGTGGCAACACATTGGTAGTAATGTCAGTAGAAGTAGACTTTTCAACTGGTTGCTTGTGTGTTCTATGTTTTCTTTTGTTTCAGGTCTTACAGAGCAGTTAAGGCAAATGTAATGGCAGTTTTTGAAATCTGTTGAAAATAATAAAGGGTAACAAAATTTAAATTGAATAAATATTGGAAAAAGGAATTAAATGCAATGATTGTTAATGTTATTAATAGTCACATTCCTCCAAAACAGATAACCACAGTGAACAGTTTAGTGGGTTTTCTTCAAAATATTTTTTATGTTTTTGTATATATATGTGTATACATGAATATATAGCTTTTTATAAAGAAGAAAGCTCTAGAAGTGTCAATCTGCATGTTACTTTAAAAAATGTAACAAGCCAGAGACATCATTCCCCCTAAAAATGTCATTTTTTATTAGTATGTATTTGTGATATACAGTAGTTACATTCAGGCTGAGAAATTGGTACACATACATGTCGCAACTTGACCACTTTTCCTTCACTTATCCCTTTCCCACACTCGCACTACCTCCCACATCCTCTCTCCCTCTCCATGAATTTATGTCTCTGTTTTCTACCATCTGTCCTATTAGGCTCTTTTAGTTATTTATACTTTTGGTTTTTTATATTAGGAAAACCATACAATATTTAATCTTATGTGTCTGACTCACTTCACTAAGCATAATGGTGTCAAGGTGCTTTTCATTTTCCTATGAATGACTCAGATTTATCTTTATGGCATATTAATACTCCATTGTGTATATCGGCCACATTTTCTCTATCCATTGATTTGTTGATGGACACATCAGCAGCCTCCATGATTTAGCTATCATGCGTCGTGCTGCTATAAACGTGTATATGCATGGATCTCTGTTATATGAGACTTTCACACTTTACACACTTTGCATAATGGTTGTGCAAGTTTACAGTCCTACCAACAATGCAGAAGCGTTCCTCTCCCCCCACATCCTCACCAGTATTTGTTGTTTCTCGAGTTCTTGAAAATAGCAATTCTTATTCTTATAGCAATTCTTATTTAATTTTGGTACATGGTGAAAGGTATGAGCCTTAATTTCATTCTTCTGCGTGTGGATAACCAGTTCTCCCAGCACCATTTGTTAAAGAGGCTGTCTTTTCTCCAATATGTGCGTTTAGTCTCCTTATTAAAGATCAGATGACTGAGAGTGTTAGAGTTGTCTCTACATCTTCAATTCTGTTCCATTGGTCCACCTGTATGTTTTTATGCCAATATGATATGAATTTTACCACTATTGCTTTGTAATATAACTTGATGTCCAGAGTCGTGACGCCTCCTGCTTTTGACTTGTTGACTAGTATTGTTCTGGCCATTCTACATCAGGGGCAACTTTCCGTGTCAGTTCATTTTCTCTTTTTACACAAATGTATAAATTCAATTGTGTACATATATCCTGCAGTGTGTTTAATCAATGTGTTGCTGATGGGCATTTAGTTTTATTTTGTGTACCTTTGCGAGTATGTCTGAAGTCTAGCACTCTAGTGGGGGACACGTATGATTGAAAATGCATTTAAGGTCCTTTCTCTTGAATTTACCAAATTACAATTCCATTGACGGTACTGAGAAATCCTATTTCCTGTTCACTTTCACCAACAAATGGATCTCGTTTTCAATCATTTTTGTCTTTTTTCTTTGCCAACAAGATGGGTGAAAATCTCATTCCATAATTGCTGAATTTCCTGTAAGTATCAGTAAGATCGAATAGTCTTAGTGTTTGCTATTTTCATTTTTTTCTATGAATTATATGCAGATATTCTTTACTAACTTCACTAATAACGTATCTGTTTCTTATTGATTTATATAGATTTTTCATATATTTAAAGTATTAATAATTTCCTAACATAGTAGAAAAAAATTCTTTTCTACTCTTAATTGTGTTTATATTTAATTTTATTATGTAGACATTTTAAGTTTTGATGACATAGTTTTTGGATTTTGGATTTGGAGTTAGCTGAGGAGGGCCCTTCTAATTAAAGGCCATGTAAAATACATTGCATTTTATTTTAATGCACAATTTTCCACTTCTTTCTTTTTCCCTATCCTATAATTACTTAAATATTTTAAATTATTAAATAGATCTCACATAAAAGTATCATGCATATAATAAAAATAAGTGGCTGTGACTTCACTAGCCAGCTTAGTAGAGTATCCTTTCCACTATACAAGGCCCCTGGGTGCTCCTCCTCTTTCCTGACCACAAGAGACTATCACTGTCTTGCCTTTTGTTTTAAACATTTTTTTCCATTTTAACCACTTATGTATTGTTTAATTTTCAAAAACTGGCAAGCAAGCACTCTTCATATTGTATTAGGAAAAGGCAAAGCTAGTACTGTAAAATAAAGGCTCCCGAGGAAAAGTCTTAGCCTGTCTTCGCTGTGAGTTTATAAGAATTGCTTTGAAGTAAGTTAGTGGCAAAATTGTGAGTGCTGGAGGTGCCTCGTGGTTTCAGGAAACTGATGTCATGCTAGCAGCTTGAAATTGCTCCGACTGTGTGTGACAGTGGACTGGGTAGGGATGGAAGAGAAGTTGGCCAAAGGATACAAAATTTCAGTTAGATGAGAGAAAAAAAATTGAGGGAGCTATGATACATCATGGCCACTGTAGTTAACAATAGTATGTTGCATACTTGAAAATCACTCAGAGGTTTTTAGTGTTCTCATTGGAAAAAGTAAAAATAGCTCCAATAGACATCCCGTTGGAAAAAATAAATATGGCTCCAATAGACATCCCACAATGAATACGTATTTTTAAACAAACATCATCTTGCATAAGATAAATATATGAGTTTTGTCAATTAAGAAATTGCCAATAATGGGAATATTTTATCGTGAAAATTGGAACTCTAAAATCAGAGCTTTTTCCTTTAATTGAAAATATATTACTATTAATAGTGCTATCAGTACTAGGAGGGAACAAGATAGCAAAACTAATAGCAAGCCATGGATGACTGCGGGCGAGGTAACAACCGCCACATAGGGAGCTGGTGATTTTATTGTTGTTGTTCTAGTACTTGATACTGACTACAGGCGACACTGAGCCACATTCCCAGCCCTTTTTATGTAGTTTCCTATTGGGACAGAGTCTCAGTAAGTTTCCGTGGCTGGGCTGGAGTTGCACATGTAATCTTTCTGCCTCAGCCTTCCAAGTACCTCAGATTATTGGTGTGTGCTACCGGGTCCTGTGGAACTTGTGGAACTGATGACTTTTTATTTTTTTAAGAATGAATGAATTATAAATGTCTTTTCAGAAAGTAAGAATAATCCTTTATATGCTTCTCATCTGATGTGACTTTAGTGTGATTTATGTGGGAAAAAAAAAAAGCAGTCTCCACTAGAGAGCACTTCAGGGAAAGTAGCATGCTCAGGAGACTGGGAGGTTTTCATTAGAACAAGCAAGTGAAGAGAACATTTATGGGAAAGTGAGGATATTGCAAGTTTAATTTGTCACAAATTGAGCTTGAGAAGTCCTGGGGGTGGGTGAAAGACTGGTTTCACTCAGAAGATGAAGAGAGTATGTACCAGTTAGGGCTTAATTTATGAGCAACAAGAGAGGTTTGATGTCTGGTGTGGCTGCAGGGAGCACAGAGTGTGAGCACAGGCTGCTGTATCAAGATGCATTGTACTGCACGACTTGGACAACAAGCTTTATTTTTCACACTCCTGCAGGCTGCAAAGTCCAAGATCAAAGTGCTGTCATATTTTGTTTTTAGAGAGGACCATCTTCCTGGCTTCCTGACAATCTTCTCTTGGCTGTAGTCTCACATGATGGGTAGAAAGAGAACAAGCTTTCTAGTGTTGCTTCTTATGAGCACAGTAGTCTCATTGTGAGGCATCAAAATGTGATTACATCCAGAGTCTCTACTTTTTAATACCATAATATTAGGAATTAGGACTTCCCGATCTGATGTGGGGATGGGTAGGGGCACAAACATTCAGTCCATAGCCATATTGAGTCACACTATGGAATTGCTAGGTATACACATTTAAAATTGTAATAGATGCTTAGCTATATAAATATTTTTATAGATTTCAATGAAGAACTTGAGTAACATCTCTTCTGAAAAGCTGGAAATGATTTACAATCACTCTCATCAATAGAATTTGATAATCTATTACTTTACGCCCTCATCAGTGAGCATGAGACATTAACAAGTGTTTCATTGTTTAAATTTTTGCCAACCTGGTAGTGAAAATGAGTGATTTCACTCTTTCTACTTGCAATTTTTTTCTGGTACTGGGGATTGAACCCAGGGCCTTACACTCACTACTATACCCTAGTCTTTAAATTTCTAAATTATTATTTAGATATAAGGTCTTCATAAGTTACCCAGGCAGGACTGAAACTTGTGGTCTTCCTGCCTCAGCCTTCTAGAGTGCTGGCATTACAGGCATGTTCCATCACGCTCAGCTTCTACTTGCATTTTTTGTTATTAGTGATGCTGAACATTTTTTAATGTTTTACTGAAAATGATTATTGGATTTTTTTCTCAATTTGAATTGTTCATTTGCTCATTTTTTTCCTTAGGATTTTATTTTCCTATAAATCTGAGGGAACCCTTTATTCCTTAATTATATTAAAAGCTTTCATTTGCTAAAATATTTTCTCCAGGTTTTATCTTTTAGTGATTTTTTTAAAAACAGAACAAAAGCATTTGGGGCTGGGGTCATAGCTCAGTGGTTTAAGTGTTTAACTAGCAAGTGCAAGGCCGTAAGTGTCATTCCTCAGCACCACACAAGCCAGGCATAGTGGTGCATGCTTGTCATCTCAGCACCTGGGAAGCTAAGGCAGGAGGACCACTGTGAGTTCAAGGTCAACCTGCACTCCACAGTGAGATTGTGTCTCAGAAAAACCCTCTAAAAACAAGCACACTTGTTTTTCGTTGTTGTTAGTGTTGTCACTTACTGTCATTTTAGATTTTTATGCAGTCAGAGCTATTATCATTTTTCACTTTATAACCTCTGTGTTTTGTGAGTTGCTTGGAAAACTTTTCCTATTTTAGTATTGTTACATATCTTCTGTAATTTCTTTTACACATTTAGATCACCAACCTATCTAGTAGTTAATTTTGTGTATAGTATAAAGTAGATATCTTGAATTGCCCCAAATGTATAAAAACTGTTCTAATAGGAATTATTGAATAATCATTTTCTTCCCCACTAGTGTGACACTTCTCTGTTTCTATATACTCAGTGCCTAGATGCACACAGATATTCTTCTGAACTGTTTACACTCTTATCACTTTATGTAAATTATATTTTCTGGTAGAGCAAGTTCCTTCTGATTATTTTTCAAAAAAAATTGAGATATGCCCCTAAAGTTTTAGAATTAAAATTCTTTTAAGTTTTTGGCAAAAAGTATTTTACTGAGGATATTGTGTTATCCTACCAAATAATTTGGTGTACTTTTCCAGTTTTACAGGTGTTCTCCTATTGCTTCCGTAAACTTTTGTCGTTTCTTTAATACAGGTTTTACATATTTTACTAAGTAGGTTTTATCATTTCATTATTATGAATAGAGTTTTATTGTATTTCTAATTAGTTATTGTCATACTGAAAGCAATTTATTTTAGTGTCTTTTTCTTTGATTTGGACTTCTATAATTTTATTTTTAAATTTTAAAAAATAATATTTAGTTTTTGCTTCTTTTTCTTCTTTAAATTTTTTTTTTTACCAAGACTAAGAAATGGTGACAGTAAGCACTTTTTTCTTGTCATTTAGTCCTGATGGCAGGTGACTAGTTTTTTTTTTTTATATCTCATTCACTTTAAAATAATGTGTAGTTTAAATGTTGCCTGCATTTTGTGTTTCCAAAGTAAATGTGAACTCATAGTTGTTACACCTGCCCAAACCTGTTGCATTTTCTCTACTTCTGCTATTCAGGTTAAAATGACTCCATTATTGTAGTCAGTCAGGTTTAAAACCTTAAGTTATTCTTGACTTCCTCTTGAATTCTCTCCCCCCCTTGATTTGATGTCTGTCTTACTGTTCTAACACCTGTCGCCTCCACTCTGTTCTTATTGTTAACCACTTCAGTCTAATTTGACGAACTGCTATTTAGGGGCTCTTACGTCTTAGGCACAATGTACTTAGATACAAATGTAAATAATCAAAATGTCTGCTCTTGAGGAGACAAGCAGTGGTTCTTAAACTTAACTACACGATAATATAATGATGCTATAAGGACTGTGTGTATGATGAAGTGTGCTGGTCCAGACAAAGAAATGATTAGTCCTGTTTCTGCTGAGTGAGAAAAGGTTGAACTCTAAAGGGCGAATCCAAGTTTTTCAGAAGAAGGAAAAGAAAAGATGGAAGACACAATAAGCCTTTGTTGAGTGCCTGTCATTTGTCAAGCATTGCGCTGAGTCTGGGGCTTTCAAAAGTGTGGAAGACACTGACACATAAACAGATAACCACAGTAAGAAATTATGTAAAATACAAATTATTATTTATCAGAACAGCCAATTCTCTCAGTGAACTTGCCTTTTGGGACAAGTGCAGTATGGGCTATGGAGGCTGTTGATATACAGTGTTAAACAATCTTACCAAATTTGATAAATTTTTCAAATATGTTTTTGACTGGCTCTGGAGCAGATTTTTTTCTTCCTACAACATACTTCTCTCTTCATTGTTGGATAATGGGAGAAGAATTGGCTTATCCATCAAATGACAGGCTATATCTCATTTGTTAATTTAGTCAGCAGGGATTTATTATCTGTTGCATATTGTTAAACCTGTGACTGTACCGAGAGTTAAGACAAGCTCAACCTTTAGAGAACTATCAATCAAATGGGTTCACTGGCACACAAAAATATAGTTATAATACAATGAGCCATCAACACTGACAGAACTTTGCATTTTGTATTATGGAGGACATATGAAAGATGATTAACCAAGCCATTAAGTATAAGGTCCCAGGAATGATTTCTGAGGGGTGACATGTGTACAGAGTGCTAAAGAATATATGTAGGCATAGGCTAATGGAGAAATGGATCTCACTGAGGCATCAGTAGAGGAAAGAGTACCTGCAGGGACACAGGAGACAGGTGGCATGTTCAATTGGAAGACAATGAGCAGTTGGAATGGCCAGAGCATGAAACACAAGGAAGAAAATGGTAAATTATATTAGAAATGTAGGAGGTTGGATCATGTAAGGCCTTGCATGTCATATAAAATTTCAGCTTATCTTGCAAGTGAAGAGCCTTCACTGAAAGACTTTAAGGGTAGTGTGTTTTTCATCACTGTTCCAAGTACCTGAAGCAATCAATTCAATAAAAGATTTTTTTTGACTCACACACTTGGGAGGTTTCAGCCCGTGTCCAATTGGCCCTGGTGCTTTTGGGCTTTTGTTGAGGCCTCATGACGTGGTGGAGAGAATATGGTAGAACAAAGCTGCTCAGCGCATCAGCAGGGGACAAGAAAGAGAGAAAGAGAGGGAGGATGAGACAGTATTCTGCTGTCCACCTCAGGGACACACCCCACTGCTTCAAAGACTCCCATTAGGGCCCACCTCATAAAGGTTTCACCACCTTTCACTAGTGCCTCCTTGGGGACTCTACTACAACCCCTTGGGGGACATTAAAGATTCAAACTATAGCAGAGGGGACGTTCACAGCGTGCAGTTTGTTATCTGATCATTGTGTTAACTGTGTTAGGGATAGATTTGATTGGAAATTTTTTTCTTAAAATGTATTTTATTATGGAATACATGCCAGCTGTATTCATATTGGGGGATTGGTTCACATACACATAGAAACATAATCATTTTCTTCCCCTTCCATTCCCAGCCCTCCCATCTCCCTCCCCTCCAAAATTCCCTTCTCATCTCCACCAGGTCTACTTCTCTGTTTCCTACTATTTATATAATTTGTATTCATTAAAGTATTTATATTTGCGTTTCTCATTTTATACTAGCAATTATTTATTAAATATTGACCAATCATGCATACTGAAAGCTGTGACTAAATAAAAGATACTACAGTTTGAGAATGCTTAATCTGAAATTCTAAATCTGAAGTACCCCTGAATCCAAAGCTTTCTGAGCATGAATGTGCCTTCACAAGTAAAGAATTCTATAGGGACACTAAAAGTATTATATCAAATTATCTTTAGATCATGTGCATAAGGTATATATAAAAATAAATGAATTGTTTTTAGATTTATATATAAAAGTCTTCAAAAATCCAAAAAAATTTAAAATCTCAAGTATTTCAGATGAGGGCGTTTGACCTGTATAAGCTAAAAGTATCATATACTAATGAAATAGCATGTGAAGGTCTCAATGTATTAGGTTCATTAATAGCAAATAATTTGCCTAAAGTCATGTGGAAGAAGAAATTAGTTTTACAGAGAAAACAATGTTTTATAGCTGTAGAGAACATAGCCTTTGAAATCTGAAAGACCTGAGTTCAACCCTTCCCTCATTTTTTGCTTTTCAAACAGGTACATTTATTTATTTATTTATTTATTTATTTGAGACGGGTATGGAAGCTGTTGATATTTAGCTCTGTAGCCCAGCCTGGCCCTGAACTTACTATGCAACCCAAGCTGGCCTCAGACTCATGGCAGTCCTCCTGCCTCAGTCTCCTGAGTGCTGGGATTACAGCCATGCACCACCATGCCTGGGTTTATATGATGGTGGAGAATTGGACTCAGGGCCTTTGCAATGCAAATGCTTTGACCACTGTGCCATTCCTCCAGTTCCCAAATGGCTAAATTTTTACAAAATGAAAAAAAAATTTGGGCATGGGGCTTAATAGTACATGGTATCTTTGGGGAGAATTTAGTTGAGCTACTGTGGTGCCTTTTGGAGAGAGCTAGAGGTGAGTGACAGAAACTGAAAATGAAATAGGTTAAACTGTAAAAAGCATTGAATGCCAATCTAACCAATCAGCTAGTAGTTTATTTGGTAAGGACTAAGAAATAAACGTGTCTTATTTGTGTGTGTGTGTGTGTGTGTGTGTGTGTGTGTGTGTGTGTGTAGGTGTGTGTGTTTTATGTACTGAGGATTGATCCCAGGCCTTGCACTTGCTAGGCAACATGCTCCATTCCTAGCCCTAGATTTTTGTTTGGAATGATAATTGTGCTACTAGTAAGATGAATTGCAGCTTAAAGGAGAACTGTATGATATTATCTGTGGGGAAAATTTCCCAGGAATTAGATATGAAAATATGTCGAGAAAGCTATTGAGCTTTCTGAGTTAGTCCTCTACGGTCTGAACTATAGCAGTGTGATCAACTTAATTGTAACTGTATATTTAATACATTTACCTTCTCTAAACCCTAAATGTTATAAGGAATAGAACCATTATTACTTAATTCATCATTGTTGCCTCACTATCTTACATGGTGCCTGGCACATAGATAGTACTCACTGTTGCGTCAATGTATCCTTGATCTGGGTGTGCTCATCGGAAGCGTTAGTGTGTAGGTGGGCATTTAGGAGAATGTTTTTCCTGATGACTGTGGAGTTGCCTGTGGCTGGGTGTGTAACTTGTATGTGGTTTCCTTTCGTTAGACAAATGGAAGATCCTTTGGGAAGACCATCCATCATCTCATTTTCTTTTAATCTCTACAAGGGATGCCCTCCGTAGTCTTGGACCTCAACCATGAGTATTTAATATATTCTGTTCTTCCTATTGGAATATTCTAATTCCACCTGTATTACCATCTGATGCTAGATGGATACAATTTTTTTAGGCCAGGAGATCTCTTAGAGGCAGGTAGTGTTCAGCAGTCCTGGTATTTTGGCTTCTATGATAGGCCATGTGTTTAGTGACTCCACCTATATTGGATGCAAAACTTAAATATCTCAACAAATACTGCTCTTCCTATTTGTTAAAAATAGAACTTTCTGATTTGCTTAGTTATTTTAGCCAGCTGTATCTGAATTTTTAGAAACTGAAAGACTTTGAAGTAGTATGTCTCTACCTAGAAAACAGTAATTTCTGTTACCACACTATGCACTTAAATTTGACCAAAGACAGTCCCTTAAGAAGTAGGAACAAGGGTAAAGTAATGCAATTTGGAAGAAACATGTGATTAAATGGCTGTTTCCATAGAATTAGAGTTCGGTTTTAGTAACAGGAGCATGTTGGGGGAGAGTAGACAAGTATAAAACGCAAAGGGAAACAGGGCTTGCAAAAGCCACTGGCATGCTGTGGCCGAGAGCAGGGACGAAGGAAAACTCTTTCTCCTCCTTTTTTTAGAAGGCAGTTGTTAGCATCTAATGAACATCCTTTCGGGTGGCTTAAAGCCGCCAGGACACAGGTCCTTACTGTTAACACCATAAATATTCCCCTCGGGCTTTCTGCTGTAGAATTTGACCTTCCCAAACTCTTTGGAAGCATTCCCTTTCCCGGAACTGTGTAGTAGCACCTTTTTATCACACCACAGCAGAGGTAGGAGGAGCTCTGGTCTTGATTTTGGCAGCATTTATTTGGGTTTGCCACTGACCAAAGTCCTTGATTTCTCAGGCTTCACATTTGGGCAGAGCTCTGTTTTCTCTTTAAGTGCTATTGTCTTACATCAGCTTTCCCCAAGTAATGTGGAAACGTTTATTGAAGGTGATCTTGTGGTGGTGTGTATCACCAGCTTGCTGATGCAACTGTGGCTGTGGCTTACGTGGCTCCCAAAGGTTCTAAATCTTCCTCAGTCTGGAGGGCATGTCAGTGCTGGAAATGAAAGAGTGAGCCTTCCTTCCTCTTGGGAAGGTGTGTTAGTATGGCCACAAGGGTACAGAACTGGGGGAACTCCAGTCACTTTTGGATGTCTTGATAGTTCAGGGGGATTTCCACTACCAGATAATTGGGACTTTGTCTAACATCTTGAAAATGTCTCAGCCAAAGAGAAGCTGTCCTATTTAAATAAAGGAATTAAAGTATCTTTTTATTGTTTCAGCTGGATACTCCACTAATGTAAGGTAAAAGGTAATACCATACCCAAAGATCATCAGAATTGGTTACGGAAGAGAAGGATGAGTGAGTGGGAAAAGCACAAGAACTGTGGTCCCCTTGATTTAATATATGCCCTTTCCTAATCTCATTGTACAAATAAGGCACATGGTTTAAAAAATATACCTTGAAATATTGTAATCCAGTAAAACTTCCAGTAATATTACCACAAAGCACAGCAAAAGGATGTTTAGAGAATAATAATGCATTGCCAAAGAAATACAAATTTTCAGCAGAGAAATTGTCCTTATCACCTCATGCGTCTAAAATAAACATTTCAGAGAGAAAGAAGGAATACTTTTGTCTTGTCCATATGTCTTATTTAGATAGAAACAAAGCTGTAAAATATAACCCTTTCCAGTTGCCTAAATCAGGCTGCCTAGGAAGGAAAAGCAAGTGATCCCAAGTAAATTTGGGATATTCTTAGAGCATGAGAGCTAGGTCTTTGCATTCCCAGGTGCAGACTGGGAAACTGGTAGCATTATGTCACCTAGATAAGAGGATAAAAACAGGGTGATAATTTAGTAATTTAGAAGAAGGCATAAATTACCCCTAATTTCCCACGTTACTAAGATTTGCAGAGTCGGAGGTTGGAGACAGCTCTGAACATCTACTGGGACACAGATCAGCTGTTTTTCCCAAATGACAACGAGATGGGCAAACACA
Source organism: Ctenodactylus gundi (assembly GCA_004027205.1). NCBI lineage: Eukaryota > Metazoa > Chordata > Mammalia > Rodentia > Ctenodactylidae > Ctenodactylus > Ctenodactylus gundi. The sequence continues at coordinate 28,876 of PVKB01007097.1, forward strand.
AAGCAGAGGCTGGGGGGAAAATCCTCTAGGGGTAAGTCATGGGGCAGTAGTTATGCCAGTGTGAACACTCTCAGGACAATAAACGGTGCCGAGAGCGCCACATGACAGAATCGAGAAAGTACAAATGACCAGTCTCAAAGACTGGACTAGGTGGAAAGACAAGCCCCAACTCCCAGGGGCTTCTAAAGATGTCCAGAGAAAACATGAAAGATCATCAGAGATCTAAAGGACAGCCACTGTCATCTCCACTGCCGTAAGAGCATCCTGGGAAAGAAAAAGGAAAGAAACCTTCAGAACCTGAACATTTACCCAAGGGAGATTATTTTAAATAGAAAACATTGTTTAAACTTGAAGAGTCAAAAATATCTTTAATTGTCCATTTTAAGTCTGTATACCTCCGGCATCACACAGAAAGATAGGGGTTCATGAGAAAATCTAAATAGAAACAAATAAGGTACACATATTTGTACATATTAATTGTAAAATGTAAATTTCATGTTCATATGCTTTAATCCAGCCATGACACATTGAGTAATTTATTCTAAAGAAATAATCGGGCACACGTCTGAGATAAATATTCACACACACACATAAATCCTGATGTTCATCATAGCATTTGTAAGAATTGAAAAACTGGAAACAACCTAAATGTTTATCATTTGAGGAATGTTTGCATTATAGTAAATAGTTTTCAGTTGTTAAAAATCCTAAGAGAGAGCCAGGTGCTGTGGTGCACAGCTGAGGATCCACGTACTTGGGAAACTGAGGCAAGGGGAGCCTAGAAATTTGAGGCCAGCTTGGGCAGCACAGTGGTACCCTATCTCAAAAACAAAAACAAGAAAGATCTACATGTATTGGCAAGGGAAAGATATGTAAAACCTGTTTCTAGTATTATACTCTTATTCTGCAACTGGTAATTTCATAAATGTCTCTCGGTAATGTCTAGAACAAGCCCTACCTCTTTGTGACCACAAAACCAACTTTAAGTAAACCCATATAGTCATAGAGCCCCCTCCCTCTACAGTTGCCTGGGGCTGATTCAATGCTTTTCCATCTTGAAATTTTTAATAATTTTATCTCTAAACTTACATTTTTAGGTGGTATACAAGGGAACAGTAGACTATGCATATAAGCAGAAAAGAGATATATGAGAAAAGAGAAAGCTTTATGTTTTGATACCTTTCACAGCATCTTTTCTTGATTTTGCAAAAAAAAAAGCACTTTTCATTTTGAATGGGGCCCAGTCAATTATGTATCCAGTACTGCTTAACTATCCTGTTTTTCCTATAATTTGGCACATGAAACACTGTAAGAACGTTTCCAAATTGGTCACCGGATTTTCAAACTCTGCTAGAGAGATCTAGTTTATGTTTTTTCTTCACTTAATTAAAAAATACTTTTAGCAGAAGGAAGTAGGAACACAAGGTTAATTAAAAGAAAATACATAAAAATCATTGCTAATCCCAAGGCCTGGAGGCAAAAGCTTTTATTATTTTGGTATGTATCCTACTTATACACAGTGTATTTATTTATGTAGACATAACTCTTTTATTAATCAGCTTGTTCAATGTACTATTATACTGCAAATATCTCTTCATGTCACTGAATACCCATAACATTTTAATTTTTGTAATAAGATAAATTTGTTTATTCTACAGGGGACCCCCACAGGTCATCATATATAAAATATTAAAGTATATATAATATTAAATTTGTTCAGAATTGACTTTATTCAATGTACAGGATATCCTAAACGTCACTACATACAGAAAAGATTGACAATCTTTAGGGACAACTTCTAGTTGTTAAAATGTTAGATCACTGGGTAAAAACATTAAGCGATATAGAAACACACAAATTAAAAAATGAAAATCTCACCATCCACAGATAGTCACTACTAACAATTTGGCACAGAAAGTTTGAAACTCCCTCTCTCTCTTTCTCCGTATGCAAATTATATACATAAGTAAATAAAATGGAATCATATTCTAACCTTATCCTTATAATCTTTTCATTTTCCTAGAAAATGGACATCCTTCCCTATGAATAAATATAGCCTAATATATACTTTTACACAAATGGATGATCTTCCACTTAGTATTTCCCATCCTAGTTTTATTTTCCAACAATAGGTCTTACATCTTTCCTTGCCAACACATATGGACTTTTTATGGTTAGTTTTTTGTGCACTTAGGATTGAGTGTCTCTTCTCCAGGCTCCGCTATGCCAAGCTGGCAGTTTCTCTAAGTATGTGTCCAGAATACATTTTAACCTATCCCGACTTCCACTAATTATTAGGACTTGTGTTCATTAGGGATGCAGCACTGACTCAGCTAATTGTCCCTTAACCTGTGGGCTATGTGATTTTCTAAAAGAGACTGCAGTAGTGTTTTGGATAAACAAAGCAACATTTCCCACCAATGTTTTAGCAAACTCTAGTAGCTTTTACTTCCTCACTTTGGAGGTGGTTCCTAAGTTTTGACTTTAGCCTTGTGCAAAAATCTCTTCTAAAAGCATTTCTGCCTTCTAACATATACTTGCTCAAGTTCAAGAATATGCCATGGCAGTTCCTGGCAGGAAGGACTGGAAATTACCCCAAGTCCAAGCAGCTGGCGGCAGCTTCCCTGTTCTGCAACTCTGGCTCAGTGAGATAAAAACAGTCTTGAATAGGAACCAGAGCTCCTGAGTTGAGCACTTCCGGGTAAAGCTGGGGAAAGAAGTGGGGAGGGGGTGGGCATGGGGAATAAAGAGCTAGAGAAAACTTGGGGAAAGGAAAGGTTGGAGGGAGCAATGACTCTTAGAGCTTTAAGAAACCTGTCACTAGAAGTAGTGGCCCATGCTGTGATCATAGCAATCTGAAAGGCAGAGGCAGGACAACTGCACGTTGAGCCCAGCCTAGGCAATTGAGCAGCTCAGTAAGACTCAAAAAAAAAAAAAAAAAAAAAAAAAAAAAAAAAAAAAAAAAAAAAAAAAAAAAAAAAAAAAAAAGAAAAAAAGAAAAGAAAAGAAAAAAGGAAAGGTCGGGATGTATTATAGCCTAGTAGGAAGATCCTGCGTTCTGGGTTCAATCTCCAGCACCACAAGGAAAACGGAAAAATAAAAAGAAAGAAAGAAGGAAGAAGGAAAACTTGTCCAATTTTATTTTTATGGCGATATCAAAAAATAAATGCCAAATAAGGGTTAAACTGTGTGGTGTATTTTAAATACAAATATTTTAAAAATTTCATGCTTTCTTCTTAGCATGGATATTGTTGTGCAGTACAATTGTTCAGAGTAAAGGTGGGGTTTGTACAACATGGGGATTTATAGTGCAGTATGCCTTTTTAAGTTTTTGAAATTGTGGTAAGATATCTCAGGTCACATTTGCCATAATAGCCTTTTATTTTTTTCACTGTTCTGGATCAAAACTTCGTGTGTACTGGGCAAGTGTTTTATCGCCGAGCTAAGTCCCTAGCCTAGCGAATGACTTTTAAGTGTATTGCTCCTGGATAAGTACATGCACACAGTTGTGTGTCTGGTCTCCAGAGCTCTTTTTATAATGAGGAAGCTGAAACTCTGTATTTATTAAGTGACAGCTTCATATTTCCCTCTGTCTCTGGCTCCTGAGGGTGACCCTCCAAGTTTATGTTTCTAGGAATTTACCTACTTTAGGTACGTTGTGTAAACGGAATAACGTAGTGTCTATCTTTTTGTGACTGACTTATTTCATTTAACATAAGATCCTCAAGTTTCATTCATGTTGCAGCATACGGGATTCCCTTCCTTTTAAAATAACGAATAATCTTCTATTCATGCATGCACCCTATTTGTGAACCCATTTGTTTATGGATGGATATTTGAGTTGCTTCCACCTCTTGGCTATTGCAAATAGTACCGCTATAAACACAGGTGTGCAAGGGTCTCCTCAGTGCTTTTGTATATATCCCCCAAATGGGATTGCTATCAATGGAATATATGATAGTGCTTTTATAATTACTCGAAGAACTGCCATCCTGCTTTTCACAGGTGGTGCACCACTGTACAGTCTTGCAAATAGCCCACAGGGTCTCAATTCGTTTACGTCCTCACCAACACTTGTTGTTTTCTCTTTGTTTTGGATGGTGGCTGTCATCACAGATGCGAGGTGACGCGCATCTCTTTTTTTGTTTTTTTGTTCTTGCTAACATATATTTCATGGCGTAAATTTCAGTACTGCAGTTTAAATATTCCTCTATTGAAAGGTATCTGTTTTTTCTAGTTTTTTACTCTCATGAATAAACGTAAACATGTGTGTACATGTTTTTGTGTGAACACCAATTTTCATCTCTCTGGGATAGAGACCCAGGAAATTCCTGGATTATATGATAATTGCAGGTTCAGTTTTTAAGAAACTCCCACCCTGTTTCCCAGAATGGCAATGCCATTTCATGTCCCCACCAGCAATCGTGAGTGATACAGATTTTTTCGCCTTCTAGTCACTATTTAGTTGTTACCATTTTTTAGAATTTTAGGCATTATGATAAGTCTGTAGTAAAATCTTCTTGTGATTTTAATTTGCATTTCCCTAATAGCTAATGATTAGAATATTTTCATGTGCCTTTATAGCCTCTGCAATTGAAATGTCATTTTATGCCTATTGCCATTTCCTAATAGGTTTTTTTTATTGAGAGTTCTTTGTGAGCTTGTTGAGTTTCTTTGAGTTTGCTGAGTCTTGAGAATTCTAGATACTGGTCCCTTGTTAGATATATAGGTGGAAAATACTTTCTTCAACTCTGTAGCTTATTTTTTTTGTTTTGTTCATAATGGATGAGGCTTTGTATGAAGGAAAAGTTTTAATTTTTGATGAGGTTCAATTTATAAATTTTTCTTTTTGTGTATTATGCTTTTGGTGTCACAAAGATTTTCTCAAAAGTTATATAATTTTACATTTCTTGTTTAAGTCAGAGATCTAATTACAGTTAATACTTATATAAAGCATGAGATCTAGATTCTGTCTCACATTTGCCAATGGTAACCAATCATTCCAGCATCATTTGTTGAAACGACTGTGTCCTCTATTGGACTGATTTTGTACCTTTGTCACTAATGGGCTGGATGCATTTTTGGAAGTCTAGTCCTGAAGGCTTTACTTTTTTCATTGACCTGTATGTCTATTCCTCCACAGGGGTCTGATGACCATATTCTTCTTTTTAAAAATTGTTTTAGTTATGCTGTTTCCTTTGTCTTCCTATATAAGTTATGAAATAACTTTGTTTATATCTATGAGCCATTCAATACTTAGTGTTTTGCTGTTGTTGTTGAGAGAGGACCTCACTCTAGTTCAGGTTGATTCTGAACTCACTATGTAGCCCAGGCTGACCTAGAATTCATGGTGACTCTCCTGCCTCAGTCTCCTGAGTGCTGGGATTACCGGTGTGCACCACTGCACCCAGCTATAAATATGGTTCTGGGAGATCAAACCTGGGGCCTAGCACTTTCTAGGTAAACACTCTAATCACTGAGCTATGCCCCAGCCTTAAATTCCTGGGTTTTAATAAGAATTGTAGTAAGCCTGTATTTTGATAATGAGCTCACTTTCTGATTCTTAAATATTCAAAAAAGTCAGTATATAAATTGAATTACTAAATTCAACTGTCAATTCCATTCTGAGTCATTTCTGAAAATTGGGAAATATCCATCAACAGACCAATGGATGCAAGCAATGTGCTATATGACACTGTACAGTACTGTTCTTCCATAAAGCCAGGTAGGTTGGCGTCTTTTCTAGATAAGTGCTGAGAACTTGGGACCATCATGCTGAGGTGAGTCAGACTCAAAAGGCGAAATATCACATTGTTTCTCTGAAGTGACAAACCCTGAAGACAGGGAAATAGTAGAGTGAAATGGGGAGATTCTGGAGTTGGAGGGGATGGGGCAGGTGTGGGAGAGTGAAAAAGTGTGAGGGGAAGGGACTGTGAAGTGGATGTTACATATATTCCCAAGCACGATGTAACCGATGTGTGTGTGTGTGTGTGTGTGTGTGGTGTGTGTGTGTGTGTGTGTGTGTGTGTGTGTGTGAATGTATGGGAAAAAAAGAAACTTAAAATTACTAGAGGGTTTTTTCCTGGCCCAGAGATGTGCATTTGGTTTGCAGCACAATTGGAACTGCAAAAATAAAGTCATCCATGTAACAATGAACCAAATATTCATTATCCCTAGAATGAGAGTATGACTAATGTGAGGCTATGCACCTAAGGTTGAAAAGCGCCTAGTACTAGCTGTCTCTTCCAGGAGCCCCGCCTATTTTGTAAAACAGTTTAGAAGCAAATATCCAGGCAACGGATGCGCTGATTGCTACTAAGGTGCCATGCTTTCTAGGCTACAACAGTGATAAGATATTCATGAGGGCATTCTGACCCCTGTACGTACACTTACTTAACAGTTTTTCTGTGTGTAAGCATCCATATCTATAAGCAGAACATGAATATATAGTGATGTCTCCAACTCTGCTGTATTACCACAGGTATCTGCCTAGCTTCGTCCACTTGCTTACCTGTGACTTCGTACTCTGACAGTGAGGAATGGCCCAAACACACTGCCATCTATTTGTTTAATTTTTCCATTTCAATACAAATATCAGAATCATTGACCTGAGTCCATGTAGAGGAGAAGGTCTATATCAACCAGAATTCATAGCTTATGAAGAGTCTTTTTGTTTTAAATTCTAGATGTCTCTTCCCATTCAAAATGTCTTGGGTTAGAAGCTACATTTCACCACCTTTGATGGCATTGTTTAATGCATGTGTAACATTAATTCATTTATCACATTCTTCATTCAGTTCTCCAATTCTTAGAGATGATGTTTGGAAGTTTTCATTCACTAAATTTTAATCCTTTTTTCATTGACGTCTATAAGGCTTGAAAGACACATGGTTTCATGCATCCACCGTGATAGTTTCCTACTGAATAGTTCCAGCACCATAAAAAACTCCATGCTTCATCTACTGTAGTCTTCTCTTCTTACTCTAACCCCTGACAACAATCGATGTTTTGTTATCACTAGGATTTTGTGTCTTTTAGAATGTAATATCATTGCAATCATAAGTTTGAAGCCTTTCTAAAATGAGCTTTTTTATTGAATTATGATATTTATACATCTTTACACGGTCCATAATGATAATTCAATGCATGTATATAGTGGTTGATAATTAAATGAAAGTACTAGGTAATTCCAGCCCTTCAAACAGTAACCATTTTATTTGCTGTAAATTTTATAGTCTTATAGTTATTTTGAAATGTGTCATAGATTCTAAGCAACATTTACTCCATTGTTGCTCTATACAGATCTATAGAAAAGCAGAAGCGATTCTCCCGTGTTTGGGACCTGCATCTAATTTTTTCAACCTCTCCTCTCTCCCCTCAGGCTTTTCCCACTCTGTAGTGACCATTATTCCTTTTCATTCTTCCATGAGATCAATATTTTTATTTCTTAAAACTTTATTTATTTCACACTCGGGCAGATTATTTCACCAACATGCTTTCCTTTCTTTTTTTCTGACACCTGAGTTTTTTTTTACACTCACAAGAATGAGTCTCGAGTGTCTCAAAATCCTCTGAGGGCCTTACAAGGACTCATCAAAAACACAGAGATAGAAGAACTTTGGGGATTTTTGGCAGCCATTGCCACAGGGAAGCACCCTCCCATGGACTGAACCCAAAGGGCTCTCCAAACCAGATCCAGAAAAAAGAAGTAGGTAGGACCAACTAGAGCCTCCAGACCTTTGCCCACTTTGTAAAGGTATAGCTCAACGCCCACTGTGGTCCTGAGGCTTTTGTGATGCAAGAAAGATTCCATGTGGCCTAGGGTGGGGTCTCCCAGAGCCAGAGCAGAGAGCTATTGATGTCACAAACGTTAGTCCTTGAGCCAGGCAGGTCGGTGCTGGCGGCACAGAGAGTCCACGGCCCAGCAGGACCATGGGATGTTTTAAGAGCAAGAATTTGAAAGACGCAGAGAAGGGTGAGTCACGGGAAATCCGGGAGGTTGGGACCAAGAACATGCGGAGGTTTTGGGGAGCTGGACAGGGGGTATATCCAGCGGTTTCATGGGGAGGTGGAGCTAAACTCGACAGCCTAGTTGTCCTCATAGTCAATGATGTACTTGGTTTGAATTCCCCAGAGACTACCAAGCCAAGCGGTTCCTGTAACATCAACAAGAGAAGGCAGGATGTTCCCTATGGCGTCCAGAGCTCAGAGGAGGAAGCTCGCAGAAAAGCCCGGCAAAGGAGATGGGTTCTCTATGAACTGGAGGTAGCCCAAAGAAAGCGAGGCCTGTAACTTGACCACCTCAAAGTTCACCAGACATGTAGTTAATAAAATGTCTGATTTATTTTGTGTACGATTTTATTTTTCGTGTCTGAATAAGATCCCCGTGTACTTGGGCATGTTTGTGATGGTTTCACGTGCATTTGTCCCCTGATGACTGGCTGTCCAGGTTGATTTCCTAACCTAGGGATTATGGGTAATGCTGCAGTAAATAGGAGGGTACACGTGTGCCTTTGGCGTAATGACTTCGTGTCCTTTGTGAATATATCCTGTGGTGAGATTGCCGGATCAAGGAGCAGTAGGATTTTGTTTTTCGGCGAGTGCCCATTTCTTCTGTAATGGCTGCCGTTATCCTCCACAGTGAAGGAGAGCTGGGCTTTCGTCACATCCTCACCAATGTTTGATATTGTTTGACTTTTTTGATAGTAGCTGTTCTTGTTGAAATAAATGACATCTTTTGGTGATTTTGGTTTGCAATTTTCTGATGGTTGGTGACACTGAGTGGTTGTTCATATACTTGACGGTTACTTCTGTGTTTTCAAAGCTTTAACATATTTTCAGTTTGGCTTTCTGTTTTCAGTTTTTTAATTCCTTATACATTCTGAATATGGATGTATTGAGAGGCGAATACTTTGTAAAAATTTTCAACAATTATGTCCATTGCCAATTACCTTTGTTGATTTTTTTCTTTCATGTGCAGAACCTTCTTTGTGTGAAGTCATCTTATTTCTCCATTTTTACTATTATTTGCACCCTTTGGGTCATATCCTAAAAATACTGTGCCTATTCCATTATCTTGAGACACCCAACTTATTCCATTCAGCAATATGCAGTTAAATTAATTCATACTATTATATGGTTTACTGTATCACATTTATTGCTCAGTAGTATTTCATTCTAGTGATTAACAACTCTTTGCATGTGCATTTGCTTATTGAAGGGAAGCTTATTACTTTTCTTAATTGGGAATAATAATGTAAACATTGGCATGCAGAAGTTTGTGTCAATACAAAGTTTCACCTTACTCAGGTAAATACAAAAATGGGTTCAGGAAAAAAGAAGGTGTGCCTGGAACCTTTTGTTTTGTTCCAGAACATAATGAAATGACATCAGGAAGGAGGATATGTGTGGGGAGTGCTGGAGACCGCTGAATGCACTCCAAGCGGTCTCAGCTAAAGTAATGTGAGTAGGAAATAAACAACTTAGTATGTAAGTGTGCACCAAAAAATAAGTGTTTAAAAATGCATATGATATAAATAAATCACTGAAATAAAAATATCAATTTTCCAGTTTGAGAACATTCTAAATAATTTATGTAGATCCTTCTTAGTTCCAAAAACTTGAGTAGGGAAAGGAGGAAAAGAGTAAATTTTTACTGGAAAAGTGTCAACAATTTTACATGAACCAGTCAACACCAACAGGGATATTGGTGTTTAAAATATATAGCCTTGAAATGGTGTTATAGAAATGGCACTTACCTCTGTGTTCTTCTCATTATTCTAGACTAATCATTGGAGAGTAACTTGATATATTCTAAATAAGAAATACTCTATAAAATTCGAAAGTAGTATATGCAAGACCAAGCAACTCATCAAGACCAAAAACATCTGAAGAATTGTTAGAACCAGGAAGAGCATAATGAGACATAATGATGCAACCTTAGAATGGATGGGATCTTGAGCCAGTGAAAGGACATTGAGAAAAAAAGGAAATCCAAATAAAGTATGTATTTTAGATATGCATTTCTCAAAATTGGTTTGATTATGACAAATTTACCATACTGATCTTGATAAGAAACCTAGGAGTGAGGTAGTGAAAGGCAGGCTGATTTGTCACCTTGATTGGGTGTAAAGCCAAATGGGGGATTGGCACAGGACACTTGTGGGTATGCCTGGGTGGGCCCCGGCAGGGTTCTTTGTGACTGTGTCTGGGTTTTGGCCTCTTTCTTTCCAGCACCGTTTCCCTCCTCTGCTTCTGGATGCCATGAACTAAGCTGCTTGGCCCCTCCACCCCTTTTTGTCATAATGTCCCTGTCTTGGAGCCTACTGGGCATGAACTAAATCTCTGAAACTGTGAGCAAAAAAAAATCTATTTTAGGCTGTATACCTAGGTAAATTGTAAAAATAACTGATATTTTTTAGCAGGCAGGCCTAGTCACATAGCCACAAGTTATTAATGGTTAATGGTACTATTAATATGAATGGTGGGAGTAAGGAAAAAAGGACCAATTCAGAGGGTTAGTTTGGAAGTATTTTTTAAAAGAATGATATACAGAACAAAAATGCCAGTCTAAGCTCTAAGCCAAGAGCTGAAAGAATAGGTGTATGTAAGCAATAGTGACAGAAGAAAGAAAAAACAAAGAGTGCAATAAAGACACTAGAAAGAACATGACATGCGCGTTTATGAAGAGCTGAACAAAACTAACCATCCAAGACAGGAAGGAATGCAGAAACTAAAAGCCAACATCATCGATAACAAGAAATCAAAAGCAACAAGACCAACAACAACAAACCAAGAAGCAAAAGTTCCCTGGGCTCCAAGGTGCCTATGAGAAACAACCAGGGTGAGTCCAAAATCCAAACGCTACTGTGAAGTCTTGATGGGGATGGGAAGTCTCTTTTCTAGTCCTGAGAGCTTGCTATCATCTGTCTACAGAACATGGGGGATACAGCCACAGGATGGCTTCTTGCTGAGGTTCCCTGCTTTGTCTTTTGTCTTGGATCCCTGAAGTGGTCAGTCTCTGCTCTTCCACCGTTCCAGTCTGCAGGAGTATCTTAGCGTGTTGACTTAGATTATACAAGGTGTTCCTTGGAGATTTCTTCTTGATGGATTTATTTCCTGATCTAAACAATCATTCCTTTTCTCAATTCACATCTTTTAACTTTTTGACAGAGGTAATTTTATTTAAGAAAACTGATGAGTATATGTCTGCCATAAATGGTAGTTATAATAGATATGTGGAATTTGTGTATACAGATATATAATTAATATATAAATTATGGTTACATTTGTTCAGGAAGTATGTATATACATACATATACTTGTACATATTACATATGTATATTTCTTGATTACTTTTTGGTCCAGTAACCCTTAAAAACAGTTTCCTTCTTTGACCTTCCTATGATCATTTTCATTTCTCAGTTCCCCAATTCTTGTATGTTTTAAACAGTTCTTGTATGTTTTAAACAAGTTCTTTTTTATGGTTTTTTTTTTTGGACAAGGTCTCACTTTGCAGCCCAGGATGATCCTGAACTCATTATGTAGACCAGGATGGCCTTGCACTCTTCTTTATGGCAATCTTTATTAAATTCACATTTTGGGATTCCCTTTTAAAAGAAATCATGTGATATTTAACTTTCTGTTTCTGATTTATTTCACTTAACTTATTGTTTACTTATACCTTTCTTACCTCAGGTGATGCTACTCCGTGCTTCCTCCCCACATCTGACAAAGAAACAATTTCTCTTATTCTCCTGGAAGCATCAAATATCTGATAGTCAGACCCGGGACCAAGGTGGTTTCGTCAAGGTAGGTGGTAGATTGTGAGAACTTGAGGCATTTGGCTGAAACTTCCTTTGTAACAGGAAATGAGGACAACTAAATGTTGGGGCCCTCAGGGCCCGGAGCCTCAGCATTGCTGACCTCGGCCAACTTTCTTTAAATCATGTGTTGTTTTGCTTGAACAGTGTGAAATTCCTGGTGTTGTTTTGACCGTTTGCAGTTCCTTGTTTTGACCGTTTGTGGTTTGGACGGGGTGCGGAAACTCGGACTGTTAATTAGTGGGAAGGCAAGGAGGGTATAAAAGGGAAGATGTAAACAATAAAGGTCTTTTTGCAGAGTCTTTTTGCAGCGACCCTTGCAGGAGTCCAGTTTTCTTCAATCCGCACTCCCCCTCTGGAGTTCTCATTGACTGACTGAGCGGGCTTGGTCAACTAAATTCATGAGGATAGCCTCATTTCTAATTTTTTCATATTGAATATGTTCTGGCTATTTCTGATACTGAGCTTACTCTCTGATCTTTCTATATTCAAACAAAATGGCAGTAATTGCACAAACTAAATCACCAAATTCAACAACAAATTCAATAGTCAATGATGTCTGAAGATGGTGATATATGAACAGTAGACCAATGGAGACAAAAATGTGCTACTCTTTCATAAAAATAGATTGATAGGAGTCATTCTTGCGTAAGTGGGAAGAACTTGGCACTAAACTGCTTCATTAAGTTAGTCACATTCAGAAGGTTAAACATCATAAAATTTGTCTATATGAGAAACTATGAACACAAATAATACAGTCACATGGGGGAAGTTAGGGAGTAGGGGCGGATTTGAAAGGAGGAGGGAGAGCAAAAAATGGGAGGGGAAGAGATTGCGAAGTGGACGTTATGTATATATATATATATAATTATATATGTATATATACATATATGTAATTCTCAAGCACAATGTAACTGTGTGTGTGTGTGTGTGTGTATAAACAAAAAGTAAACTGAAATTACTAGAGTGTTGTTCTTGGCCCAGAGATATTCATTTTTTAGGGAAGAAACAATCAGATCTTCAAATGTAAGTCACCCATATAACAGTGAACCAAGTATTCATTATCCATAGAACTAGAATATGACTAATATGAGTTTATGTATCTAAGGTAGAAAAATTCCTAGAACCAGCAATTTCTTCTATTTCTTTTTCATTTTGTAAAACATTTTGGATTCAAATATCCAGACCATGGATGTGCTCATTGCTACTATTATTGTTACTATGGTACCATGTTTTCTATGTTGCCACACGTGAGAAGTGTATGTGTACATGCTAACTCCAGTAAACACACTTATTTGCCAATCTTTATGTGTGTGAGCATCTGTATCTATGCAGCACATGAATATGTATATTAATGTCTCCAACTCCACTTTATTAATGCGTGTATTACTGTAGCTTCCTCCCGTTGCTTGGCTCTAACTTCCCAGGTGGATAGTGAGGAATGGACCAGACACACTGTCACCCACGTGTTTAATTTTTCTAGTAGAGTACAAATAGATAGCTGTATCAGAATCATTCACCTAAATCCTCATGAAGGAAAATATCTACATCAATTAGAGTTCATAGTTTATGAGAAGTATTTTTTTCTTTTGTCTTTAGTCCTAAATGCCTAACCCATTAAAATTAAGTGAGACCCCAGGTCCCACAACCTTTGATAACATGTTTAATGCACTTATAACTGGAATTAATTCGTTGTATTCTTCACTCATTGCTGAAGTTCTACTTTTTAGTGATATTTAAACGTTTTATTCATTAGGCTTTAATCCTGTTTTCATGAAAGTCTACAGGCTTTGACAAACACATGGTTTCAGGCATTTACCATGGTTGTTTCCTCCTGAAGTAGTTTCACACCACCAGGAAAATATCCATGCTGCTTCTACTCTATTTATCTTTTCTTACCCTAAGTTCCAACAAAAAAAGTGTTTTGTTGTCACTATGATAGTGTTTTTTTTTTCAAGAATGTCATGTCGTTCAATCGTAATACTTGTAGTCTTTGTCAAATAGACTTTTTATTGAGGTATAATATTTACACATCTTTCCGTGGTACATTATGATAATAATACATGTATATAATGTAAGATAATTAAATGAAGGTGCTAAGTAATTGCACACCATCAAATAACTATTTTGGGCTATAAAATTTATCATCTACATATTTTGAAGTGTATCATACAGTTAGCATACTGTTATTCTACAGTTATATAGAAGATCAGAAATGATTATCCTGTGTTTAGTTCCCCTCACCTAATTTCTCGAGTCCTCTCCCCTCCCAGGCTTTTCTGTCTCGGTAGTGACCGCTGCTGCTTTTCATTCTTTTATGAGTTCAACTTTTTGCTTTTTAAACTTTTCTTCGTTTGTTTCTCTGTCTGCCTGTTTGGTTGGTTGGTTTTGACAGGTGGATTATTTCACAGACAGACCTTCCTTCCTTGTTTCTGACCCCTGAGGTGTTAACAAATGAGTCCCAAGAGTCTCAAAACCCTTGAGATTGTTAAAAGTATGGACCAAAAAGCCCACAGAAAGAGTGGAACTTTGCAGAAATTTTGACAGCCATTGTCAAGGGGTAACTGCCTCCTGAGGACCATACCCAAAGGGCTATCCAAACCAGATCCAGAAAAAAGAAGTAAATATGGCTCAGTGGGTCCTCCACACCCTTGCCCACTTTAGAAAGATACAGTTCGAGGCTGGAGGACTGGCCCAGCTGTTAAACCGTTTGCTTTGCAAGCACAAGGCCCCGAGTTCCATTCCCCAGCACTACATAAAGCTGGGGGTGGTGACACACTCCTGTAATCCCAGCACTCAGGAGGCTGGGGCAGGGGGATTGTCCTCAGTCCAAGGCTAGCCTGGGCTACACCAGTGAGTTGAGAAACAGCCTGGGCTAGAATGCAGAGCGGGACCCTGTCTCAAAAAAAAAAAAAAAAAAAAAAGACCGGATTGCTCAATGCCTCACTGCTCACCATCACCGTCACGTCATCTCGAGGTCTTTGTGATGTCAGAAACGTTCCAAGTGGCCTTCCGTGGCGGCCACGAGCTCACCAGCTCCAGCACAGAGCTGTCTGACTTTACAAACAATAGTCTTTGAGGCCGGCGGCACATAGGCCAC
>PVKB01007098.1:0-43669 GCA_004027205.1 Ctenodactylus gundi
AAAAAAAAAAAAAAAAAAAAAAAAAAAAAAAAAAAAAAAGTCTGTCTGTGGATGTAGCTCAGGAGGAAGGCCCTGGGTTCAGTTCCCAGCACAAATAAATAAATAAATAAATAAACAGTGTTTTTTTTGTTTTGTTTTTGCAATTCTAGAGATTGAACCCTGGGCCTGTGCATGCAAGGAAAGTGCACTACCACTGAGCTGTGTCCCTGGCCCTTCCTCTTTCCTTCTTAGTGCTCTCTGATGGGGAAGTCCTTGGGTGGATTCCAGAGGACCACAGTTGGGAGAAGTGTTTGCCTCATTACTGAGTAGGCTGTCTGCTTCACCTTTGTGTCCACCCAGGTACTGGCGGAGAACGCTGGGCATGCAGGTCCGCTACGTGCACCATGAAGACTACCAGTTCTGCTACTCCTTCCGGGGCAGGCCGGGGCACAAGCCGTCCATCCTCATGCTCCATGGGTTCTCTGCCCACAAAGACATGTGGCTCAGTGTAGTCAAGGTACAGGTCCAGTCTCCTCTCTAAGGAGGGAAGGGTTTCCACTTGTATGTGACACCATCAGCAATGATAAAAAACAGAAAACCCAGAAGTACAGTTGAATATCTGTCTTAAGGACAATCACAATATATATTATTTGGATTTTTTTGTCAGACAAAATTGAGTGAGGTGAATATTATTTGTAAAATCTGTGTCTTAGAAGTCTTTTCACCTTTTAGGTACTTTTTAGGGGATATTTCTGATACAGCTTCATCTCTGAACTGCTGCGATCAGAAAGGCCAGGCAAAAGCAAAAACCTTCTGTTCTTCTATAGTCCAGGTTTCTCTCTTTCCCCACTTCTCCTTCTACTCCTTTCCTTCCTCCTTCTCCTGCCTTTTCTTGTTTCTTGTCCTTAAGCACTTGGAGAAACTATCTGTATTTGACAGCTTGCTGGAGTAGCTTTTCAAGTCACTGTTGTCCTAGTTTACTTAGTGTGCCACTGTGTCATTCTTGATAAGAGCGACCAGCTGGTAAAGCCTGGAGGGCAGCACCCAGGCTTCTGCCTTATTTGGACCCATACCTGAGGGTTTCAGGCATTATTCCCACCAGGAGGAGAAGGCTTACATATACCCTCCGGTTACTTGTGTTCCTGTTTCCAAATGCCATTATGAGATCTGTCATCTTCAAGCTTTCATAAACCATGAACCCCCACTCCTGTCCTCACCTTGTCTTCTCTGTTTGGAGATGGTTTAGAATAATAATCATCTCAAGAATTAGACCTTAAAGCAAAAGAGAGAGAGAGAAAGAGAGAGATTGAGAGAGAGAGAAATGTGGAAACCAGGATATGGGTGATCAGATGTAATGTGGGAGGAAGCGTTGCTCCTGTTGGCTCTGGAGCTGGCCAGGACCCTGGGACACCAGAACCATCGCATCTAGTTCTAAGTCAGGATTGTATGGCTGGAGTAAGTGCAGAAGGAGGAGGGAAGAAAGAGCTAATACCTACCAAGCCATGTTGGAAAGAGCAAGATATAGAAGCCTGCTAGCCTGTTCCCCTTCCCCGGTCCCCTGCTGAGCCTCTTTTAATCTGCCTGTTAGTCTTTGGGGTTCTCTACTCCTCAAGGCCACCAGCAATGCTTATTCACATTAGCTGGGTAAAACACTGGGAGACCTAGAGCCACACATGCCAGGGATGGCTCTGCAGGCCAGTTGGTAAGCAGGGCACCTTCCCCAGATACTTTCTGCATACCACATACTCACTGTCTGGGTCTTTCTGTCCTCAGTTCCTTCCAAAGAACCTGCACCTGGTCTGTGTGGACATGCCAGGACACGAGGGCACCACTCGCTCCTCCCTGGATGACCTGTCCATAGATGGGCAGGTGAAGAGGATCCGTCAGGTAAGCAGGAGGCTCCTCCCCTGTAACCCAGACTGGGTCTTGTGCAAGTCTAGCGAGCAGGCTAGAGAGTTCCACCCTAAGTCATGACCCATCTCTAAGGCATTGTCCACCCCAGACTGCACCCTCAGTGACAACCCAGCGGCAACCTGGGTCAACCTGGAGGACTAGAGCTCACTGTGGACTGTGGTCCTCCAGGCCAGTTGTACTTGTTTGTGAAGAAACCAGTTTGGGAATTTTCTCAGCTCTTTGAAAAAGGAGTTTAGAATTCTTGCAGACGGTTTTGCTTTCTGGAAGTCTGCATTTCTGTTTACCTGCAGTGGTGCTTTTGCCTAGCCTGGAATGGTGGGCTTGACATTTTGTCCATTTTGGCACCTTGCCCTCGCTGTCCAGCTGGGCATCCAAGGTCGTGGGAGCTTCTGAGCCTTTCAGCATTCAGTAGCCCGTATATTTCAAGTTAACATTAGCTGTCTTTCCCAGATGAGGATATTTACTTCATAATGTCTGCCATCTCTATTCAACTATATATTTTAATGAAATCAGCAACCTTATCTCTTTGGCTCTTGGTTGTATCCTCAGTAGCTAACCCTCATTCCTTGTTTATAATAGGTGTCCAAAAAAGCATTTTAATGAAGGGCGGATGGGCGGGTGTTTGGGAAGGGCTGTAGATCACAGTGTCTAACTATGGCTGTTGGACTCTTTTGGCCTGCAGCTGTTTTTGTTAGCTAAGTTTTATTGGAACGCAGCCACCCTTGTTTACTTAAGTGTTGCTGGTTGCAGTACAGCAGCAGAGAAGAGTAGTCACAACGAAGGACAACCCCAGATGGAAGCATTTACTCTTTGGACCTTTAAAGAAAAGTTCACTGGCTTATTAATTAGGGGAATCCTGGGTGGTTTTATATTTATAGATGACCCCGATCACTCAAGCCAGGTAAAGTATTTATTTCTGTGTTGCACAGCTCGTCTGCATAATGGGTTCTGTAAAGTGTCAGACCCTCTCTCATTCAAATGAGCTGCTTTCAGTTGTCCTGGCCACGTCGAGTTGTACAGGGGTTTCTACTGTGGAATCCCCTTCATCCTGCTGCGTAACCATGTCTCCTTCTCATCTCTTTCTCAGTTTGTAGAATGCCTTAAGCTGAACAAAAAACCCTTCCACCTGGTGGGGACCTCCATGGGTGGTCACGTGGCAGGGGTGTATGCTGCCTACTACCCGTCAGACATCTCCAGCCTGAGTCTCGTGTGCCCTGCTGGTGAGTGATGCAGCTAACGTGCCTTGTGAGTGGCTTGAGCGCGGGGGGTGTGAGCCTCTAGAGAAATGGATGGCCTGTGGCTGCTGTGTTACATTTTGACATCATCCTTTTAATGTGAACTTTAGAGATATACAATGTTTTTAGTGGTAAATCCAATCAGACCAGAGTTGTATCATCATCATCATAACCATACTGACCTAAAATGTGGAACAACCTCTGATCCACAAAGAATTTGAGGTGGCAAATTGAAATGTGTAGAATGCTTTACAACATAAAAATGTTTTGAAACGTAATATTAACATTAACATACAACATGTATTGTGTTCACAAGAGCTAAGGTTTTTCTATGTGTTTAATTCTTACAATAGCTCTATGCAGTTAAGGTACTGTTATTCTGTTACTGTCTTATGCCGAAAACTCAGAGATCTTTATTTGTTACAATAAGATTTTAGGGAGGAGGGGAGCAGAGTCTTACTCTGTAGTCCAGGCTGCACAATAAGATCTTAAAAAAAAATTTAGTTTCTCTTTTCTCATATGTGTACATGACAACTTGAAATGTATCATGTCTTCCTGAATTACCACCTGAAATTAGATTTTTAAAGTTATTTTTCTTCCAGAGTCTTCAAAATTGAATTTATAGTATATAATAAAGTCATAATTTCTGCTTCTTTCTCCTCTCTCTTCCTCTCTCATTGGCACATTATTAGGATATTAGGGTATTTATATACAGTAAGTTGCTGAAATTTTAAGTGTATATCTCAATGACTTTTTTTAAAGCTTTTTTTTTATGAGACAGGTCCTTGCCCTGTAGCCCAGGCTGGTCCTGAACTCACTATCGAACCCAGGCTGGCCTTGGACTCATGGTAATCCTCCTGCCTCAGCCTCCGTGGTGCTGGGATTACAGGCATGTGCCACCACACCTAGCTTATGTGATGCTGGGGAATTGAACTTTGTACTTAGCGCTTGACTTAGCTCTTGCTAGGCAAGGATTTTAACCTCTGAACCATTCCTCCAGCCCTCTCAATGACTTTTTATATATGTAACTACCATATGGATAAAGGTATTGTGGCTATTTTATAGATGGGAACAAAGAAATTATATTAGTACCTGAGCCAGGAAAAGAACTGACCCCAGACTCTTCTACTCCAGAACCCAGACTCTGGCTCTCCGGGAGACCTTGTGTCTTTTTCACCTCCTTTATGTGGTGTGGCAGTGGGCTGAGCCCTGCCATGAGTTGAGCACTTACACGACTTAATGAAACTAAACTAGGTTGGCCTTTAAAATTTTTCTGCCATTGTGAAAGTTGACATTTTCAAGTCTGTGGAAGGCACTGAAATTAAAGGCAGGTCCCAAAGGGTTTTCTCCTTCCTTTTTTCCAAGTACCATATGTGAGAGCACCTGGTCCATTAGTACAGTTTGAGGGCTGAAGGAACTGACCCTGGAGAACTTACTAGATGTTAAATCGCTTTGGATGGTTGGATCTGACTGACCTTTTCAAGTGTGTGTTTTGCTCAGAGAAGAATTTTATACCAACCAGAACGTCAATTGCACATTTAAAATTAAGTTTATATACAAAGAAGAAACAAATTAGGATTCTGCCTAGGTTTGTAAGAAAATTTAATAAAATTTTCTTAGTTTTGAAATAAATTTTAATCTACAGAACAGTTGCAAAAACTGTACAGTGTCCCATGTGCCCTTGACCCCGTTTCTCCTGTTGTCAACAACTCATACTTGAATTATGCAATGTATACTTTTACATTGGTAGTCTTAATAAATTGAACTAAAAGCTTTTCAATGAGTTTTTATTGATAAGCAAGTATGATTCATAACTTTATGTAGTATCCTTTAAATTTTGTGCTGAAATATCATCTCTTCATAAATAAAATAAAAATTGTTTTAGAAAAAGGAAAAATAATCCTATGCTGAATGTCATATGATATCCTGGATTGTCATATGGTGTCCAGGATTGGATTCTGGCACAAGAAAAGGACACTATTGGAAAACCTAAATAAAAGCCCAATAAAGGACAGGGGGTGGGGGGGGGCATAGCTGAGTGGTTAAAGCGTTTGTCTAGCAAGTGAAAGCCCTGGGTTCAACTCCCCAGCAACACATGATCTGTGTGTGGTGGCACATACCTGTAATCCCAGCACTTGGGAGGCTGAGGCAGGAGAATTGCTGTTGAATGCTAGGCTACCCTGGGCTGCATAGTGAGTTCAGGGCCAGCCTGAACTACAGAGCTAGACTCTTTCTATAGATAGATAGATAGATAGATAGATAGATAGATAGATAGATAGATAGAGGCATTTTGAAACACAGGAATGTATCTGCAGACAATTTCAAGCATGTTCTAAGATTAAAGAGAGAGAAACTAGATCATGTGATCTGTTTCATGGCCTTGTGAAAGCCACACCCAGTTTCTGTGCTAGCTCTAGGCAGTTGCCAGATACAGATGTATAAAGTGTGAGTTTCTGCAGTTGACCAATATTTTTGATGGTACTGCCTTTCTTTCTAAAAACTAGCTCTTTGACTAAGTGAAATACCTAGAAATCTGCTCAGTGCTGGAAGTGAAAACTAGCTTTGCCCTCATGTATAACATCAGCCCCTATGACCTTCCATGTCACACCCCAGTGTAATAGGACCTAACGGGCAGTTTCAGAGGGAACCGATCTCAGCCTCGCCCCATGCTCCTCGGGAGGAAGGGCCTGTGTGCCGCCGGCTCAGAAGACTCACACTCTTTCCATGTTTTGTTTGTTGATCCCAAATAAGAAAGTTGCACCCAGTGGTCCAAGCCAAGGGAAAGAGCAGTCAGTCACTCCTGCCCTGAGTTTCTTCCCATCGTGTGGTTCCTCATATCTCCAAGCAAGCAGGTATGAGATGGGAACAGAAAGTTGCCTTCTAGGCACAGGTGGCTCGTACTCCATCAGAAACAGAGATGGAGCAGGTTGGAAAAAGCCAGGTTCTGATTTCAGAGGCTAAGTAGAGACAAAGTACCTGCATTTCCTGTGTACTGTCAGTCCTGGCTTGTAGACTACCATAGGAGTAAGCAGCCCAAAATCACGTTGGATGTTTTTTTCCTGTGTTTCTCGGAGTATGGTTTGATTTCAAGCAAGGATGGCAGTGCCAACTAAAAAGAAACCTACTGGCAAGATAAATGTGAAATGTGTTAGCTTTGGGCTGTTATTGGAAGCTCCTTATATAAAAAGGGGATCGTTAGGAAGATGGATGTACCCTCAAGGTGTTCTGGCTTTGATCTGACAGGCGTGCAATATTCAGCTGATAACCAGTTTGTACAACGGCTCAAAGAGCTGCAGGACTCAGCTGCGGAACAGAAGATTCCCTTGATCCCCTCCACACCGGAAGAGATGAGCGAAATGCTCCAGCTCTGCTCCTATGTCCGCTTCAAGGTGCCCCAGCAGGTAACGTGGTCCCAGTGGCTGCCTGCTTGCCCTCCACCAAGTGCTGAATGTCTTCCATGTGCTAGGTACATTGGTGAATACAGAAGACAGGGAAGATGCCTGGACAGACACAGTCCATTGCAGAATGCAAACATTTAACAAGTAAATAAAAAATTACAAATCAATATGAGCTTTAGAGAGGACATGAAGATGGCATGACGATCTGACACAGGGAGGCAGGGCTAGCTTGGGTAAGCCTCTTTGAGAGAACTGAACATGCAGACTGGAGAACTCATACAGAGATTCAAGACCAGGGGACAGTACAACTTTATGACTAAAAATGGATTTTGGGAAGAAGAACATAGTACTGGCCAGGTATCAGGACTCCAAAGGGTGAGGGAGAGAATGGGTTAGGAGGTTGTTGGGAAGGGATCCAGGGGCTAGATCCTATTTTTAATTAAAAAAAAAAAAGACTTAGGAGCCAGACCCAGTGGCACAGGCCTATAATTTTAGTATTCTGGGAGGCTGGAAGAGGAAGATGTATTGCAAATTAGTGAAAGTCTGTGTCAGAATCACAAATAAAAATGCACTGAGGTTGTAGTTGTAGATCAATGTAAAGACCCTGGATTTTTCCTCTAGTACACAAAAAAAAAAAAAAAAGGGAAGGAAAGAAAGCCTAAGGACCCCTTTACACTCACACACACAAAAGAAAATATCAAGGAACTCAAGGGGATTTTTTTAATTCACGAGGGCTATATTTATTGATATTGAAATTCAGAAAAATTTAGAACACAGACATGTATGGAGGAGTAGCATTGCAGTTAGAGTTCTGGCCTAACAAGTGCAAGGCCCAAAGTTAATTCCCTAGTACCATGAAAACTGGGCATGGTGGCATACATCTGTAATTCCAGAACTCAGGAGGCTGAGACAGGAGGATTGCTATGTGTTCACACCCAGCCTGTACTACATAGGGAGTTCAGATCTACAGAGCAAGACCCTGTCTTCAAAAACAAGCAAGCAACAACCAAAAAAACCAAAACAAAACAAAAACAAAAACCCACTAGACTAGATCCTGTAGGACCTTATAGGTTATGAGAAGGTGTCTGTTTTTCTAAGGACAAGAGGAGAACCATTGAAGAATTGGAGGGGAACACACATAGAAGCAGAAGAACAGGAGCTGTTGTGGGTTGGAGGTGAAGCTGGGAGCGGGACTAGGGAGGTGGCAGTGGAGACGAGTGTTGGGAGGAGGGATGGGCAGGACTTACTGACAGGCGGGTAGAGGAGGCTGAGCAAGGCAGGGAGTCACAGTGACTTCCAGTTCTTGACTAACTGGGTAATAGGTAACAGAAACAGGTATCAATTTCTGCTTAGGGAAGGAGAGGGAAGACAGGCTTGGTTACTGTGCAAGAGCTCCATTTAGGATCCATTAAACTCAAGTTGCCTGTGGGCCTCCAGGAAGAGAGAGGTGTCAGGTGTGCTTTTGGGTATACAAGTACTGGGAGAAGCCTTGCCTGAAGCTGTAAAATGGGAGCCACTGGCAGAGGATGATTAATGTCACCAGTCTGAATTTATGGGTCCGAAGGAGGCGATTTATAGAAAGGGATGGAGGACCAAGAGAGGAGAATCCATGGCTGAGGCCTCCTGACACCAAGTATCTCCCTCTGTTGTAGACTGCTCTGTGTCTCAGGGTGCAGTGGGCCAGTGGGCCCCTCAAGGCATAGGGAGAATGAGCCATATTCAGAAATCATGAACACAGCTCGGGTGCTAGGTGTGCCCTGGCTATGAGGAAGCATCCAGAATCTGATTCTGTGCTATGTTCTTTCTAAAATCCATTTTTAGTCATAAAGTTGTACTGTCCCCTTCCAGCAACGATCTCTTGTAGGATAACATTAGCAAAATTTTCTAGAAGACTCTCATCTTGTCAGGGATACGAAATCAACGAAAGGTAGTAAATGGCACTTCCAAAGCCTTTTCCTCCCAGGAGACCAGGAACGCCTGATAGTCCACTGGGCCATCTTGTGTGGTCATTGTGATTGGTTGTCTGTGTCTTTCGCTGTAAGCTCTGCAAGACCAAGGACTTTGCCTGAATTGTCTGCTCTATCCCCAGACTTTAGCTCAGTGCCTTCAAGGAGCAAGTGCAAGGTTCAATCAGATGGTGACAGAATACTTTGATGATGCGGGGATGGAGAATGGATGGGGGTAGATGCAGGGTAGAGGGTGCATGAGCTGATGCCTGTACATGCAGAGATGGTGTAGGCTGCAGGAGGGTTGGGTGGTGGAGTAGTTAGTGGGTGGATGGGAGGGGGCCTGCAGAACGCAGGAGCGTAGGGTGAGTGGACTATACATAGATGCACCGGTGTGCTCATGCATTTATGAGTGGCAGCAGGATGGGTAAGAGGACCCATCAACCATTCACGCAAGAAGTGGGGGATGGTGGCTGCATTGTGGACAGAAACATGCATATGAGATGGACCGCAGAACAAAGGAAATGTCTGACGTTGAGCACAGCGTTGTTCAACAAATTGCCATTGATCTTGCCCCTGAGATTACAGTCAGATTCCAGTCATGCTCCAAAGGGTTGGTTAGCCCAGGACAGTGGCTGCCTCCTCCCAGCTTCAGTCAGCACGCAGGACCTCTGAGAGTGTGCTCTAAAGGGGCTCCACCAGTTCCATGGTGGGTGTGGGGAATGACAGCTACTCATGTGACCCCTGCATCCACCTGGGGGTCCTAGGGCAGGAGGAAGCCCAGGACTGTGTTCCTTCTGGCCAGGGCCCCTCTTTAGGTTGCAGTCCAGGAAATCCGGCCTGTCCACATTTGTTGCAGTCCTCACCAGCTCTCAGTAGGGAAGGCAACCGTGATGCCAAACAATAACTAATAAACTGGGGGCTAGGTGTGGTTGTGCATACCTGTAACTCTAGCACTAGGGAAGCTGAGGCAAGAAGATCTAGCTTTTAGGGAAACCAAGGTTACATAACAAGAGACTATCTCAAATCAGAAAATAAATAAGCCCCAATCATCTGCAGTTGTTCACTTTTTAAAAATAGATCTTCCTACATTTGGATATCACTGAATAATTACCTGATATTATGAGGGACTTTTGTTGGTTGATTGGGGTGTGTGTGTGGTACGGAGATACTAGTGATCAAGCCGAGGGCCTTCATGTTCAGCCATATCCCCATCCCATTTTTTATTTTGAGACAAGATCTCTTTTAAGTTGCTAAGTTGCCCAGCCTGCCCTCAAACTTAAATCCTCCTTCCTTGGCCTGCTGGAGTGCTAGAATTACAGGCCTGCACCCCAGGGCCCAGTTTAATATGTTTATACTGATTGTATCTTAATCCAAGTAGAGAATTTCTCAAGATAATGTGGTGGAGAGGCCATCTCAGGAGCCTTTCACATATTGCAGAGACCCAGACCTGCACACTATTCCCCATAAAAAGACCTTTCAGGAAGCTGCCTCCCAACTACAGTGTATTCTACATCCTGAAAATTTGCAGGACTGGCTCTTGACCAATGCAGTAACTGGCTGGATTTTCCTGCCGTGGGTGTCTTCAAGCTGTGGGAGGCCTGGGAAAATGAGTGCTCACTTACCTTCTGACTCGGGCTATGTATCCTCAGATCCTGCAAGGCCTTGTTGATGTCCGCATCCCTCATAACAGCTTCTACCGAAAGTGTGAGTAGCCCTGCTTTCAGCTCAGAGCTCACTGCAGGTGAGACTTTATAGCTAGCTGCCTTTTCCTTCCAAAAGCTTTGCAACTCTGAGGTTTTTTCCTGGCTTCTGAAGAGAGGCTGTGCGGCTAGACATAGCCATGCCTTCTCTCTCCCCTGGGGCACATGGCACACACCTACATGTGCTCATTCTGGTTTTTTTTTTTTCTGACAAGTGTTTTTGGAAATCATCAATGAGAAGTCCAGGTACCGCCTGCATCAGAACATGGACAAGATCAAGGTTCCAACACAGATCATCTGGGGAAAGCAAGACCAGGTACGTTCCAAGGCCCCACAGAAAGCAAGAGGTCATTCACATAGGAGCCCCTGGTTGGTTTGTGTTATTAGCGTACACTGTGCCAGGTGTTGAGTACTTATGGGAGCAGAGTCCTGTGAACTGACAGCTGTGACTTTGGCTTTTAACATGAAAGGCAATTTAAATTTTATTAGCTGAATATGGTGTCACAAACCTGTGGTGTCAGCTCTTTGGAAGGCTAACTCAGGGATTCCTTGAGCCTAGGAATTCAATGAAGCCAGCTTGGGCAGCATATTAAGAACCCATCTCAAAAACAAAACAAAAGAATAGCCACAGAGTCACATGGTACAAAAACTTCAAAAAGTACCAAAAGTTTTATCATGAAAACTGGCTTTCAAGCCAACTCTCAGTTCCTATTTCCTTGAGACAACTTTTGTTGCTTTACATATGTTTCTTAAAAAAGAAAAAAAATTTTAAGCCAGAGTTGGCAAACTTTCAGTAAAGAGCTAGTTAGTGTTTTCTGCTTTGCGATCCAGGGCTGTTACAACGACTCAGCTCTGCCCTTGAGGGATAAAATCATCACACAGAAAACATGCAAACAAGTGGCTGGTGCCTAGGAGGGCTGGGTGTGGAGC
The DNA here is from genome assembly GCA_004027205.1 of Ctenodactylus gundi. Classification (NCBI taxonomy): domain Eukaryota; kingdom Metazoa; phylum Chordata; class Mammalia; order Rodentia; family Ctenodactylidae; genus Ctenodactylus; species Ctenodactylus gundi. The sequence goes on from PVKB01007098.1 coordinate 11,106, forward strand.
TCGGCGGCGGAGCCCATCCTGGTATGCGTGAGGACCTGCATTAAGTCCCCAGCACCACAAAGTCCAAAACCAACCAAACAAAAGCCCGTCAGCCATTGATGGAATAGTCCTAGTGCGCGCGCGCGTGCGCGCACACACACACACACACACACACACACACAGAGAGAGAGAGAGAGAGAGAGAGAGAGAGAGAGAGAGAGATGTAAGTTTCTTCAGGACCAATTTCATCATTTGTTTCAACAATATCTTACTCTCCTCCTGTCCTGACACCGGATCAGGGTTCAACCCAAGGTTTCATATTAGATGTCCTGTCTCCTTTAGTCTCCTAATTAGAAGTAATTCCTCAGTGTGCCTTTCTCTGTATTGCTGTTGACATATTTGAGGAATACAGGCCCATTATATAAAAGCTCTTCTGTTTGAGTTTCTCTGTGTGGTGCTCTTTGGCCGTCATTGGTGACGTTCTCAGCCTGATCAGGCTGTTACATATCTCTGCTGGCGTTTCTCATGAGCAGGCTGCTGGCAAGTACTTTCACACTGAGCAGTTTTCCTGCTCGTCGTCAAACATCCCCTGAGATTTACCGTCCATGATGATTCTCGCCTCAAATAATCTTTGAGTTCCTTCTCCTTTTGGGTGTTTTGTTTTTGAGACAAAGTCCCACTATGTTCCAGGTTGGCCTTGAACTCACAGTCCTCTTGCCGCTGCCTCCCAGAATGTATGGCATGTGCCACAAAGCCAAGCTGACTTCAGTCCTCTTTGTGTGTGTGTGTGTGTGTGTGTGTGTGTGTGGTGTCTTTGGGGTTGAGGAGTACTAAGGGAAGGAACCCAGAGCCTTCACACAGAGCTATATCCCCAGCCTGTTTTTTTTACTTTTGAGTTTGAGATAGGATCTCACTAAGTTGGACTGGACTCAAACTTTGGATCCTCCTGTTTCAGCCTCCCGGGGTGCTGGGCCTCTAGCACCAGGCCCAGCTGGCTTCTTTCTAAGCACTGTGTAACTCTCCATTATACAGTTCTGCCACCTTGTGTTTAATTATTTCTTGACTGTTGGTCACTTACATCCAGACAGTGGGTTTGCTGTTAAGCAGTACCTCAGTGCATGTCATCATATATGTGTGTAGAGTGTATGAGCCTGTCTGCTGGGTAAACACTTACATATGGAGTATCCAGGTCAAACAGCATATGTATTTAAAATTCTAGTAAGTTCTGTCAGGTTTCCTGTTTTAGTGAGGTACTGACAAACAGTACCAAAGCCCAGGTGCCTTAAATGCTAAATATTTATTCCTCCTAGTTCTTGAGGCTGCAAGTATAAGATCCAGGCATCAGCAGGTTGGTTTCTCCTAGTTCGGAGGCTGGCAGCAACCCTTTCCTGTGCCTGTTCCTTAGCTCCAGTGCTTGCTGGTAGTGTCTGGCCTTCCACAGCCTATAGATTGTGTCCAGGTGACCGCCTTCCTCTCCACACAGGGTTCTTTCTGTGGATGTCTGTCTCCCTATCCAAACTTCCCCTTTTGCTAAGTACACCAATCATAGTGGACTAAAACCCATCCTGCTCAAGGATAGGTTCTTCTTACCTAATTATATCTGCCATGTTCCAGTTTCTGAGGTACCTGGGGTTCAGACATCAACATGTGGGTTTATGAGGAACACATTTCAACTCATAACAGACCCTCCAAAGAAATACTGCTTTACACTCTCAGATCTCCCTTGCTTGTAACTGATTTTTAGAAATCACATCCCACTGGAATTTAATAAAGTTTAACACAAGAGGAAGAAATGAGAAGTGGAGCTTTTATCAGAGCCACAGTACAGACAACTAGTGTCAGCTAAAGGCTTGCAGGATGCTTGTGCTGTTGGATATTGTAAGAAAGGGACATGAGAAGGAAGTGTTTCCTTGTCCTAGTCTGCTTTCTGCTATAACAAATGTCAATGCTAGGTAATTTATAAAGACAAGGAGCTCATGCAGCACACAGTTCTGAGGCTGGGAAATCCACACACGGGGCAGCAACATCTCCTGAGCTGTAAGGGCATTCTTGCAGCATCACTATTACCTCATGGTGGAGAAACAGCAAGCATGGCAGGCGGTGCTCATGTTTATAGCAAAGCCACTCCCACAGTAATGAACCTACTTCTGTGAGGGTGGCATGAGTCTCTTCAGAATGACAGGGCACTCACTGATCTATTATTTCATTCATGAGGGCAGAGGGAGAGACTTTGCAACACGTGTTTGGGAGACACAGTCAAGCCACACTGGATCCAGTGTGAAAGCCACCTTCAGAAGCCCCGCCAGCGCAAATGAAAGCCAAGGCAGGAAGTCAGGCTGAGACACAGATGTCCCAGACGGGGGAGGTTGTGGGGAGATGTCAGCTGTGTGCTCAGGATGTGTGCTAGGAGGGAGGGCAGCAGCTGTGGCTGAGGACACACAGTGTAGAAATGGGGATGAGGAGAGGAGGGGGGGTCTTATGTGCTCCCCTGTAGCAGAGCCGAAAGGGGCGAGGCCCTGAGTCGGAGTAGCAGGATCTGGCTATGCCAGCAGGGACTCACTTGATTAGAAAGCAGAGCTGGAGCAGAGATGGCCTTTCTAGCCTGTGAGGGTCCCAGAGATGATGTGGCCTCTCAGGGCCTGAGTGGGAAGAGGCATGACACACTTCCCTGTGGGAAGAAACACTGGCTTTAACACCAGAAACATGTTCCAGCCCTGCCTTGGCCCCGGAGTAGCGTGAGCCCTTGAACAAGTCACCCATCCTCTCCAAGTCAGGATAATTGTACAGCTCCAGGAAGGCACGTATGTGGCAGTGGTTGTTTGACTCTTATGACAAAGTACATAATTTGCCTTTGTCGTCGGCCTCTGTCAGCTGGCCTCAGCCCACAGACCTGGATTTCCTCCCAGACTCTCCCAGATAGCTAAGTGCATCTGCTACAGATATGTCAGATCCTTTATGTTTTGTTGACTATCCCAGGGCAGAGGCTAAATAGCAGAGACCTAGAGGGGTCGTTTATTTCGTGGCCTTTGCTTCCCAAGCGCTGGCTCTTTTCCTTCTCTGTCATCAACATTTGATGTCACTGCACTCATCCCCTCGAGGCTGAATTCGGCCTCCCTCTTAGGAGGACCCGTGTAGGCCCACTCTATATTCTGCACAGCTGAGTGGGTTGGGGCCTGTGTGCATTGCCATCTGTGTGAATGATGCCACCTGGATTTAGGCAGCACACAACCTGCACAACTAAACCTGGCAGTCCTTCCTTAGAGGAAAGGCGTCAGTTGAAGCACCTGTCCACTTTGGTCCACGTGCCAGTGTAGAAGAGCCTTGTGGAGAATAACAGGTGATGTTATTCTTTATGTCCAAGTTCCTCCTCTGCTGGTGCAGTGCTGATCTGAGTGAGACCCACAGTACACAGTGAGAGTGGCGAGCAAAAACATGAATCAAGGACTAGTGAACAGACAAACCCAACTAGCTGCAGAACATTTAAATCAGCTAACAGACATTTATGTGCACTTACTATGTCCCTGGCACTGGGTTAGGCCCTGGAAGTACAGGAGAGACCAAGACAGGATCCCTTCCAGCAGCGTATGATCTGCCTGGCTCTGTAATGCATGGCGAGACTGGTCAAGGAGAGACGAGAGGTGGATCAGGAAAGGGCAAGGTTGGAGCCGTCTCTGTATTTAAAAACTTCGATATTTTGTTCCTTACATGTTTGCATAGATGTTTATGTTTTTAAAACGCTGTATTGTCAATGGTGCATGCCTATAAATTCCATCATTTGGGAAGGCTGAAGCAGAAGAATACAAGTTCAGATACCACCTGGGCATCTTAGGGAGACCCTGTCTCAAATTTAAAACTAAAGGTCTAGGGAGGTAGCTTAGTGTAATGGCCCTAAAACAAAACTGCTGCATTAAAATACTTTCCATCTAGATTGCTGAGTATTTAGTGCTCATTTAAATTTTGTGGCCAAGTGATTGCTTCACTTTCCTCTCTAGTTTTGGCTTAATGGAATGAAGGGAAATGTTTTGACCACTTACTTGAACAATCTGTCCAGCCTAAGGGGATAACTCAGTGGTTAAAATGCTTGCCTAACATGCACAAGGCCCTAGGTTCTATTTTCCAACACCACATAAGGGTTAGGAGGGCGTTACGGTGCACATCTGTAATCCCAGCACCTGGGAGGGTGAGGCAGGAGGATTGCAGTGAGTTCAAGGCCAACCTGGGTTGCAGTGAGTTCAGGATCACCCTGGACCACAGAGTGAGACTCTATCTCAAACAGTATCTCAAACAAACAAATCTGTCTAAAAAATAGCTGACAGATTTCCACAGATAGGCATCTGTCATTAGGGCCCAGCCAGTCAGTGGCCTCAGTTACGTGACCATGGAGAATGCTGGATTTGGAATGGAAACGGACTTAAAAGTGCAACAGTATCAAAGCTAAAGCAACAACCAAAAAAAAAAAAAAAAAAAGGTCAGGAGAGGAAATGCAAATCTACCACCCTTAAGGGAAGATGCTGATGGAAAAATGGGCTATACTGGCACAAGAGCATAACTGAGATGAAAATAAAAATAAATCAGTTTACAAGTGCTAGCCCTGGAAAAGTATTGGCTTTTATGTTAGAAAATAATTCTGTTATTCAGGACCTGGTGTCCCGCAGTTCTGGGGATCCCCAGAGGTTTCGCCTTCATCTCTAGCATTTCCTCCTGTGTCCTTCCTAGCACCTGCTCCAGCCTAGGGAAGTATGCTCAGGTCAGCCTTCCCAGCATAGCCCTGTCCCTCCACCACCCAGCCTGCATGGAGCAGTGACCTCCCTTCCACAGCTTCCTTCAAGCCTCTTCCTGACTCTGTCCATGCATGCATGGTCTTAACCGTCAAGCTCGCTGACTCCTGCCCTTGCCAGAACCTTCCCCATGCTCCTTCCACTTCCACTTTTGTGGCGACTCCCCTGCCTCGCGACTCAGCCATGGCACCCCTTCCGTGTTCCTTCCGGTGCTCTCTCAGCTCCCAGGATCCTCCCCAGAGGAGCCCTGCACAGTCCTGCTGCTTCAGTCTCCGATCAGTCTGGCCCCCACAGCGTAACCTCCTTACAGGCAGGAGCTGTGTCCGTCTTGGCGTTGCTGGCAGCAGTGTCATTCCCAGTGCCAAGTTGCAGAAGGAAACAGGAGGCATGCAGCCTCCTCCATTGAGAGCCACAACCCCACCAGCCAAGTAGCCGAGTCCCTATGCCCACCCCAACTCGCTGACCTCTCTCCACCCAGAGTCACCAGGCATGCTAAGTCTTTCCACACATCTCATTCCCTCTCTCTTCTGGCAGGTCCTCGATGTGTCTGGGGCAGACATGTTGGCCAAGTCAATCACCAACTGCCAGGTGGAGCTTCTGGAAAACTGTGGGCACTCAGTGGTGATGGAGAGACCCAGGAAGACGGCAAAGCTCATTGTCGACTTCTTAGCGTCTGTGCACAGCACAGACAACAACAAGAAGCTGGACTGAGGCCCCAAGGGCAGCCTGCGTCCTGCACACAGCGCCTGGTCCCAGCCCCAAAGCCTGACGCGGCCACCAGCCATTCTCAGGGATCCCGCCCCCAATGCGGTGGTGTACCAGCGTCCCTGAGGAAGCCAGTTCCCCATTCCCAGCGTCCTCAGTTGCACAGAGCTTTGGAGGCCCAATGACATCAATATCTTTTTCACACAATGGAAACTGAACGTTGAACAAAATAAGAAAACCCAGCCATGAAATCTCCTGAGAAATCAAGGTCACGTCGCTGACCAGCTTGGGCTCAGCAGCCCCATTGGAATGAGCATCAAGGTCATTTTTTTTTCAGACATAACTTGCACAGCAAGACTCGAGATGTGTTCTGTTGTTTCAGATATCTTCCCCTGCATGGCCAGTGGCTTCGGGAGGAGCCTTAGTCCTCATTGCCGTGCCCTCTTGTTTAGGTCTAATTTAAGTTCTACACAGAGGCCCAGAAGTGAACACAGCACAGCAGCCCCGGACCGGAAGACTGGGATGGAAAATGCGAGCTGGGTAGAAGGGTGTTTCTGCTTTTTTTTTTTCATTTGTAGGAACACGTGTAGAGGAGCACCACTCAGCTTGGCCAGGTCTCTGAGCTGCCTGAGAAGCAGAAAGCACAGGTGGGTGGTGGGCTTGGCACCCACGAGTCAGTTATGCTGTGAGAGAACCCAGAAAACACTGGACGCAATGGGTTTCCTAAGAATCATTTATTTTAAAAACTAGGACTAATAAAGCAATAATGTGCTAGACATCTATCTAAATCAGACTCAAATTTCACACTTAAGCAGCCCATGGGCCTCTTTTCTATTTTGCTGTGCTACTGAAAACCTTGGATGTAAATTAACTAGTCGTTAATGAATTCTGTGAATTCTGTGAACAGTAATGTGATTGAAAGTAAGTCCAAACAGCTGTAAGATTGACTATAGTGATGGGAAATAAATTTAATGCTAGATCAGCAACATGCAGGTGGGTTCTGGTTCTGAGCTTATAATTATGTGCAGTGTTGGTGGATTTTCTGTGCACTTTAAGATGTTTTTAAAGCAAAATTGTAGGGTTGGGATGTAAGTTAGGGGCGGGGCATTTGTGTAGCAAGTGCAAGGCCCGGTGTTCAATTGCCAGCACTGCCAAAAAAATAATAATAATTTAAGAAAATAAATCAGGTTATGTTCTACAGGTAGGTATTATAAGCCTTTTTGCAGACCAGGGGCGGGGGACCATTTTCCTGCCAAGGGCCATTGGATAGTTATGACATCATTCATGGGTCTTACAAAATCATCAACTTAAAAATCAGTCTGATATATTTAGTAAAACAACAACCTTACCCCAATGCAGTGGGTGCCTACACCAGCCAGATCATTTAGCCAACAAACCAGATTTTCATCATCCCTGGCTTAGATGGCTGATTAGTTTCATATGTTTGTGGGGCTGGAGGAATAGTACAATGGTTAGAGCAGTTGTAATAGGCCTGGGGATGTAGCACACTGCAAAGTCTCTGGGTTCAATTCCCAATCCCTCCCCCCCCCCCCAAATAAAAGAAAAACAAAATAAATGTTTCAGTTTTTATTTAACTGAAGTTATGTATCAGAAACAGGGATCATCAACATATTTCTTTGACTCTTCTGTTGCATTTAAGAGCCTTGGTCTCCCTGAAGATGTTTATTATTTGGCATCTTTTATTAAGGAGTCTATAGCCAAGTAGCTCTGGAAATAAAGTAAGATGAACATTGTAGTTTAAATGACAATTCTGGAAATGGTCTGAACATTTTTATCAGAAAAAAAGTGGAACAGATTTTAAAAGGAAGATATAAAAATGTGTCATCAAACTTAAGGGATGCAGTTACAGCAGGGCTCAGAGGGAAATGTATGAGCCTAACGCACCTAGTAGAAAGAAGTAGCTGGGCCTGGTGGCACAGAACTGTAATCTCAGCACTCTGGGGTACTGAGGAAGGAGGATCATAAATCCAAGCCCAGGATGAGGAACTTAGCATCTTAGTGAGATCATTCATCACAGCCCTTATTGAAATTATCAGAAACTTCTAAAATAACAATGGAACACATGAGAAGTCACAATTGATCCTACTGCCTGGAGTTGGGCTCTTGTTCCTGCTGTCTGAGGTTGGGCCTTGTGTGCCAGTATTGAAGAGGCTGAGAGCAGCAGACAGTAGGTACAACTTCATTTGCCAACAGTCTGGGCTGCTTGTCCAGGACAGCAGTGACACCCCGAGAGACCGATGTGACCTTCATCAATTTGGTCATTGTTCTGTGTCTTCCACCTGAGTTCCTGTTTGCATTCCAGGGAGCCACACCTGTAGTTTTGCCCCGAGGAAGTTCCCAGAAACATTGGAGGGTTGAGACATATACCAGTTTGGGCTGGAGGACTGAAATCTTGTTTTTAATTTTTCTTTACTATTTGCTTTCTTTTAGGACTGAATCTTATGTCTGTCTCGTTACTTAGTCTTCCTCATGTGTCTGTCTGCCTCCTCCCGTGTCAGCCACACACACGGGCCCATGGGACCTCATTCTCCCCACCAGCTGGAAGCCTGGCTGTTTCTAGCCATTCTCTTGCTTTCTCATCACTGGCACACAGTCCCTAACAACTATAACTTAAAAGACAGGTCTATTTCAGCTCACAGTTCAGAGGTCTCAGTTTACCCATGGCTGGCCAGCAATAGGCAGGAGGGTATGGTGGAGGGCCTGTGCATGGGAAGATGTTCACTGCATGGAAACAGGAAGCAGAGAGTGACCACAAAGGAGATGATACAGGTAAAACCCTTTGTACAGTACCTGTCACAGAGTAAGCACTTGATAAATATTAGCTGCTCTTACTATTATTATATACACACTGTATGTTCCATGATTAAAATATTGTTATTATTCTCCACAGGAATGTCTAGCACAGACTAGACACTAAATAGTGAATAAGTGCAAGGTGAAATTTGGCTTACATTTGTAAGTAGTGCCGTTAGAGCTGGTGTTGCCTGAAATCCAGGCTCAGGAACTCTCAATATGATTAAGAATAATTAGTCGGAGTTCACATGGAAGATTTAAAGCAGGAAAGGGTTTATTAAGAAAGCAAAGCTGTCGGGAAAGATTGAGAGGGGTCTCGGAGCGATGGTCCCAAGGGGATGAAAGACATGAGCCCTTTATAAAGTTTTGCTCAGATGTTTTCAAGCAGTCCTCCTGTGGTGGGGGTTGTAGAACACAAAAGCCCACTGATTACTTTAGGGCATCTAAAAGAGATGGGGGACGTGGGGAGTAGGTAAAATGCCTGTCATAGCTACTTGTCCTTTATAGTTCCTGGAGGGTCCTGGGCCTTGACTGGGATCTTGGTCCCACTTTGATTCCTCTTCTGCTTCTCTGACCACTTGAATGTCCTCTCTTACCTCTCCTAACCTATTCTCCTACCTAACAATGCCAACTAGAATTTTTTCATCAGCCCAGACAGAATCCCTACTATGTGCTTACAAAGACAAAAAACATTGAAGTCAGGCCTAGTGGTGCAGGCTTGTAATCCCAGTTCCCTGTGAGGATGAAGCAGGACCATTACAATTTCCATCCCAGATTAGTAACTTTGTAAGACTGTGTCTCAAAATCAAAAATTAAAAATGGGCTAGGGATATAGTTCAGTCTGAAGACCTTGCGCTAGATCTCCAGCACCAGCAAAAATAAACAAAGCAACACTGAGAGTGGGTTTCATCTCTGCGGAGTGCTTGCATCCAGAAGAGATGCTAGGTCTGAGGGTGTAGCTCAGTGGTAGAGTGCCCTAGCATGAGCAAGGCCTTAGGTTCCATCTTCAGCACTTAAAAAACCAGAAGAGACATTGGATACAAATTTAAGAACACATGCATGAATAAATTTCTTGTAGCGCTCTCGCTCATAGAATTGCACGCACTTTCTCCAGTGTGGGCACCAGAGGGCGCTGAGCTCCCGGCTTCTGCTCCTGCTCAGGCCTGATGCGCGGGTCAAGGGTCGGAGGTCAAGGCGGGGATGTGGAGAGGTGAAAACGCCCCACAGTGACGTCATATCCGCCTGTCCACTGGCATGGGGGCGTGGTCAGAGCTCAGCCCAACGTAACCCCGGTGCACTTCCGAGATTCGGGTTCTGGCACCTGCGTGGGCGTTCCACGCCTTGGGAGAATTTTGGAACTGACCTAAACTCAGGGGAGACGTCACACTAGTCCGACGGAGATCCGGTAAGCAGAAGCTTCCCAGGATTGACGTCACTCGCCCATGCCGCGTCGCGTTCAGGTGCGCATGCGCAGGCTTCTGCCGGTGCAGTTGGAGGGTGGCGGCTGGTGGTGTACCACGCGTGCGCGGTCGGGTCTCAGACGCAGGACGGAGAACTCAACGGGGCTCCGCGCCGGGCGCCCTGCCTCCGGAAGGCGCAAGGTGGGCGCCATGTTACTAATGGTGGATATTAGTCGGGAAAAACTTAAAACAGCTTAAGTTTTCGACAGTAGGGGATTGGATTTTTTTCAAAGTATTGATTAGGTCCAAAGGTCACAACTTGGGCGGTTACACTGAGCAACCTTGGGAGACAGCGGTGATCAAGGCGTACCTCGGCCCGGTGGAGTGAATGTACTAGGGAAGTGGGCAAGGGGAGTAAGGGGTAGGTGTTAGAGCGTGACATGCTGAGAAGAAAGGAGGGGACTGAGCAAGGAGAGGGTGGCTCCGTGTCAGATCGTACGGTCACTAGGCCAGGTTCAGTGAGTTAGGCGCAAGGCTGGAGCCGAGGCCCCGAGAGGAGGAGGAGGAGGAGACGGCTGTGTGAGCGTGCGGCAGGAGTTCTGTGTGGTGGTCGTCCAGTCGCAGGACATGAGGTCACAGTCTTGCAGAGCAGGGAGAGCCTTGAAGGCTGCCGTAAGAATTTGGGCCCTACCGTGTGCAAAAGAGGAAGCATTGCAAGGTGTTGAGAGAAGTGATGTGGCTCCTGTGGATAGGATGGCTGGCTGCTGTGGAGACCAGTTGGGGAGGAACGAAGGGGTGAAGATGGGGACACTAATGGATCCGCTCATGAACACTCATTCTCACTAAACTGGACAGATTAAAAGCAGGTGATGAGGGCTGCGGACGTAGCTTAGTTAGCTTTGAGTTGTTTTCCGTTTAGGATGATGTTGGCAGTGAAATTGTAATAAATTGCTTTTATCAGCTTGAGGTAACATCTTTCTATACCTATTTTGTTTGGGGTTTTTATCATGAAAACATGTTGTATTTTGTCTAAGGCTTTTTCTGCATCTGTTGAGATGATAACACGGTTTTTATCTTTGCTTGGCTCTGTAGCCCAGCCTGGTCCTGAAGTCAGTATGAAGCCCAGGCCTAGCCTTGGATACTTGGCAGTCCTCTTTCCTCAGCCTCCTGCCTGCTGGGATTATAGGCATGAGCCACCACACTCAGCTTCTGTGGTTGTGGGGAATCAAACCCAGGGCCTCGCCCTAGCAAGGCAAGCACTTTAACCCAATGCCATTCTTCGAACCCCTATTTTTGCTTTGGTTCATGTGGTTAATTACATTAATTGATTTACTTCTGTCGACACTTTTCATCTCTGAGATGAAGCCAATTTGGCTATGGTATATGGTCTTTATGATTGTTGCATTTTATTTGCAAGTATCTCTTACATCTATATTCACTAAGGAAATTGACCTATAGTTTCACTTTCTTCGTTGGGTCTTTATGTATTTTTTGGATCATGTGATGCTAGCTTCCAGGAAAGTTTGGCAATGTACCTTTCTCAATTTCATGGCAAGGTTTGAGAAGCTTTGGTGCTAACTTTTCCCTAAAGTTCTGATAAAATTCTGCAGTGATTCCATCGGTCCTGGGCTTTTCTTTGTTGATAGACCTTTTATTACTGCCTCTGTTTTGTCCCTGGTGATTGCTTTATTCAGGTTTTTTATATCTTGGTTTGATTTTGGTATTTCGAATGTTTCTAGGAATTTATCCATTTCTTCTGGGTTCTCAATCCCAGTGCTCAGGAGGCAGAGATTGGAGGATTGCCATGGATTAAAGGCTAGCCTGGCTACACATTAAGGTCACGACTAGCCTGGACTACAGAGTAAGACACTGTCTCAGTAAATAAATAAGAATGTAGTGATCAGGTGTGTTAAAAATATAGGAACTTGACCCTGCCCCTCCCCCCCCAAAAGGCACTTTTAGCCAGGTATGATGGCTTATGTATGCCTAGAATCATCTAGTTTCTAGAGAGACTAAAGCAGGAAGATCACCAGTTTGAGGCCAGGCTAGACCTATTACTGAGACTCTCTCAAAAAGGTCTAAGAATACAGCTCAGTGATAAAGCTCCCTGGTTCAATCTCCAGTAACATACACACAACATATGTGTGCATGTATGTGCTTGCTGTGTTAGAGGCACTTCACCAAAGCCAGCTATGTAATTGTGCTAGGAGGTGTAGCAAAAATTAAGTAGGCTCCCCAGCACCTTATAAGCTGGCACATGCCTGTCATACTGACATTCAGGAGGCTGAGACGGGAGGATTGCCTGAGTTTGAAGTCAGCTTGGGTTACATAGTGAGTTCAGGACCAGCCTGAACTACAGTGCAAGACATTGTCTCAAAAAAAAAAAAAAAAAAAAACCAAACATGAGTCATGTTGCAACACCTGGTTCTATCTTCAGCATTGTCGAAAGAAAAAAGGAAAAAATAGACCTTGGAGATTACTAACCGTCTTGACATTTATCATAGGTGTGATCAGCATTGGAAAAGATGCCAGCACCACCTACTACCTATGAAAGAGTAGTTTACAGAAATCCCTCTGAGCACCACTACATGAAAGTCTGCCTGTAAGTTCATTCACTGCATCCTAGTTCAGATTACCTTTTCTTTTTAAAATGAACCTGAATAGCATGAAACTCAATATGCTATCTTTTAATGTTTGTTACAGAGAATTTCAAGATCACGGAGTTGGACTGAATGCTGCACAGTTCAAACAGCTGCTTGTTTGTGCCCTGAAGGACCTGTTTGGGGAGGTATGGAATTACCTGGGAGCTGAAAACTTCTGAAATGTGTATAAGAAGTGCAGGAAAGGGGGTGGGGCATTGCCGAGAGGAAGTGCTGTGGTGGCGTGTTTTCAGGGCCTTGGGCTTGATCCTTGATAGCAAGAAGACAAAAAAGAAAAACATAGACTCCTTTTCAGATAGCATTTTGAAACTATTTGAAATTGCAAAAGCAGACTTACAGCATGATCAATTGCAGTAGATTTGTTTTGTCTTGTTTTTAGTGGGGAACTTGTTGGGCAAGTGGTTGTGTTAGCATGGCACTGCTCAAAAGATGATCTAGACAAGCAGGCTGCAGACTTTTTTGCCCATATTGAAGAGATAAGACGTTTATACCAGGACCAGTATGAGAGAATCTTTTAAGATAAAAACTAAAACATGAGCTGGTGCTGATACTCAGTGCAAAGACCCTAAACTGGATCCTCAGTATTGGAAAATAGTAATAATGATAATATTAAGTTTTAAAGGAAAGAGAGAAAGGGTTATTACAAAATAACTTGACCTGGGCTAGAGAAATTGCACAGTGTCAGACTGCTTGCCTAGCAAGTGCAAGGCTCTGAGTTTAATTCCCCAGCAGCACCTAAACTGGGAATGGTGGCATACTCCTATAGTTCCACCACTTGGGAGGCTGAGGTAGGAGGATTGTTGTGAGTTCGAGGCCAGCCTCAGCTACATACTGAGTTCTGGGCCCAGCCTGGACTACAGAGTCCTGTTTCAAATAAATTAATAACATAATATAACCTGAATTGAGGTGAACAGTGTTATTGTGGTATTGCTGATTATCTGATTCAGGTTGTTACCCTAATCCTAGGCCAAATGCCTGGCTTCAGGGGGGTCCCAACAGGCTAGCTACTGCCCCTCAGCTGCTTGTTCCAAAACACTACGTGGGAAAAGTGATAGTGAAGTAGGAAAGGAATTAGTGTGCCGGTGCAGGAAGGTCACGGTGCTAGAAAGACCACATACGGGCAGAAATTTTGTAGTTAAGATAGGTAGGGAGCATAGGCCAGTGTTGGAGGCTCAGGTAACTGGTGGTAACTGGTGATCTTGGTCTGGCTGGTCACTGTCTCAGGATGTGTGGGTGATACCAAAGTGCTGCAGCCTGCGGGTTGGCTTCACCCTTACTACTGGGATCCATGTTGACAGTAGGAGAGAATGACTTAGAGAAAGAACAGACCGAGGTCACGTGGAGTTAGGTCTGTAATTGGGCCCTCCTTCAAAGCCAGCACTTGGAGTGGCTTTGTCCTGGTACTGACTTGAGAGCAAAGTAGAGCTCTGGAAATTGATAAGAAGTACAAAACTAGCTTCTCAGGTTATACTCCCTTAGTTGTAGATTCCATCAGGTCAGAATCTACTCAGTACTCATCAAAATTAAAGATATGCACTACAGAATACCTCCGTGTAGAGGGTGAAGAGAGGAGTCACAGACTAGGGGTGTATAATTGCAAACTGTTTAGGGAAGGACTAATAGCTAGAATACATAACTCTCAAACCTATAGTAAAAAATCTATTAGTCCACCTAAAAAATGAACTAATATTTCATTGAAGAGGATGTACAGCTGCCAAAGAAACACATGAAAAGATTCTGAACACTAGCCATTAAGGAAAAGTGAACATGCCACTGTGCACCTACCAACCCATGCGGGGCCTCCTCCCAAATAGCAGGAGATTTTGCTCTTCTATCCTTTGTTTCTAAATAAAAAGGCTTGTTCTACCAAAAAACCCAACAACAACAAAAGCCAACTCTGGTGACTGTAAATGCCATCAAGGATGTGGAGAAATTGGATCATTCATACATTGTATGTAGAATAGAAAATAGTGCAGTCACTGTACAGCATAAATATGACATGTGCCTGGCTGCATATACTCTAGCAGTAGCACTCCTTGGCATTTGTTCCCAAGAATTGAAAACCAGTGTTCACACGAAAACCTATACACATAGCAGCCTGGGTGGAGCAGGCCTGTAGTCCTGACAGTCTGGGAAGCTGAGAGGCAGGAGGATCTCAGGTTCATGAGTTTGAGCCTGAACTGGGAAACTGAGTGACTTAGTGAGACTCTGTCTTAATAAATAGTAAAAAGGGGACTGGGAATGTAGTTCAAGGCAAAGGCTCTGAGTTTAATCTCCAGTACCACACACATACAAACACATACCCTAAACACATTTATGTATGTAATAATAACCAAAAATTGGAAATATGCAAGCAGTCTTTCATTGGGTAAATAAGCCACAGTGCATTGATGCCATGGAATATACTTATAAGGAGGGACAAGTTATTGATGCACATGACTAATTAATCTCCAGAGAATTAGGCTGATTTTTTTTTTTTTTTTTTTGAGACAAGGTCTTGCTCTGTAGCTCAGACTGGTCCTGAACTCACTATGGAATCCAGGTTGTCCTTGGACTCAGAACAGTCCTCCTGTCTCAGTCTCCCGAGTGCTGTGATTACTGGCTTGTGTCATCACACCCAGTTACCTGGTGCTGTGGAATCGAACTTGAGTACTGAGTGCTTGACTTAATAGGCAAGCACTGAACCACTGAGCCATTCCTCCAGCCCTGAATTTTAAAAAGCCAATCACCAAAGATTACATACTGAATGAGTCTGTATACTAGGTTATCAGAAAAGTCATGACATATCTTTCCTGTTTGTTTTTCTTTTTCTTTTTCTTTTCTTTTCTTCTTTCTTTCTTTCTTTCTTTCTTTCTTTCTTTCTTTCTTTCTTTCTTTCTTTTTTGAGACAGGGTCTTGCTGTATAGTTCAGGTTGGTCCTGAACTCAGGCTGGAACCGAGGCTGGCCTCAAACTAATAGCAGTCCTCCTGCCTCAGCATACCAGATGCTGGGATTGTAGGTATGCACCACCATGACTAGCTTTTGTGGTGCTGGGAAATTAAACTTGGGCCTTGTGCTTCCTAAGCAAGTGCTTTAACCATGGAACTCTTCCTCTATCCCTGTATTTTTCTGGGTTTTCAAAGGTCATTTATTTATATAAAGAACAAAGATCATTCAGTAATAGATTGCCCATTTTGTGTGATAAACTCGTGCCATCTTTCATTGAGCTTTGTAATTCTTCATCATAGAAGGACTTGTCTTTACTGACAAAAAAACTGAACAAGGTGCTGATTGATGTACGGCATCGTCTTGCGTTCACCTCGCAAGGAGTTTTGAACAGAGCAAAACAAGTGGCTGGCTGACTGTAAGGTCAGTTGAATTTGGTGGGTGTGGCAGCACGTCCCATCCAAGCTCTGATAGTTTTTGACGGGTGATCAGACTTACGTGTGGCCTCATGTCATAGTGGAACACAACTTCTTGACAGTGAATGGGCCCTGCACGTTTCTGGATGGCAGATTCATTCACACTGTCCAGTGCTGACCGTACACATACAAATTGTTAAATGTCTTCTTGGGAGGTGAGAATTCTACCATTGGGTTCCTTGGTTGAGCTCGAAAAACATGAGATGTGTAAAAATCCCACCACACTGAGAACATAACCTTCCTTTGATGAGTGTCTGCTTTCAGCGTCATTTGAGGCAAATCATCCTGCTGGGACCAAGACCATTCACTCTCCACTTTTTTTAAACAATCCCCTTCTCATCACCAGTTGCCAGTCACTTCAAAAAAAGGATCATTTTCCTCACGTTTGTTGAGCTTATGTATCACAGATGTTTATATGCATTGTCAAATAAACTTTGAGTTTGTGAGGAACCTAGATATTGAGCTTGGCTACATACCCCACCTTCTTCAGGTGGCCGCGGATGCTGGAATGTTGGGTAGCCAGTGTTTGTGCAGTCTCTTGTGTTGTGTAATGTGAGTCCAACTCGATCAGTACTTTTGTTGTCAACCCTGGTGGGCCTCCCTAACCAAGGAACTTTGTTGAGATCAAAAGGACCAGCACAGGGGCTTCAGGAATAGCTCACTGGTTAAGGTGCTTGCCTGGCAAGCTCAAGTTCCTGAGCTTGATTCTCCTGCACCACGTAAGCCTGGTGGGATGGCACACTCCTGTAATCCCAGCACTTGAGAGGCTGAGCAGGAGGACTACCATGAGTTCAAGGCCAGCCTGGTTGCATAGTAAGTTCAGGACCAGTCTGAACTCAGAGTAAAATCCTGTGTCGAACAACAACAAAAAAAAGTGACCAGCATAAAAACAGAATTTCATAAAATATGATTGGCATTGATGTTCTTGTGGAGCATTGTCACTGTCAGCTGTAGGGAGCTTTTCACAGGCTTGGTGTACACTCTTCCCTATACAGAAGTAAAACAGTAAAATATGGTGAAAGTGCACAGTTTGGTCTTCCATCTTGTAAAATCTCTAAAACTCAACCAAATCGCTTTTTTTTTTTTTTTTTTTTTTTAGGATAAAGCTATTAACTGTTAGCTCTTAAATGAGACAGACTAACATAGAATGGTCATAGTGCTTCCAAAAATGGACTAGTACAATCTGTTGCAAAAAAAAAAAATACACCATGACTTTTCCAACATGTAATCTGAGGGAAGTGGCTGCCAGGGGTTAGGGATGTGTGAGGAAGCATGTGGCTGTAAGGAGTAGAGTGAGGGAGCCTGGGGATGGTGTGGCTTTTCTTCGTCATGGTGGTAGTTCCATGCTGTAGCCTATGTGGTTCAATCACATAGAAAGACACACCTATAAATGTGAATGCATGTGTAAAAGCAAAATGGGAAGAAACTCCGGCCGGTGCCAATGATGATTGTCTCATTTTGACAGTGAGCTGTAGTTATGCAGCGTGTTGACACAGGGAAGCGGAGTGAGGGGTGCCTAGAACCTCCCTGTAGATTGCTTCCCAATCTCCTGTGAGCCTGGAATTTTTCTGTGTATCTAAGAAAAGAATCTACTTTCTGTAGGTGGGAGTATAAAATCTGGTTGCTGGGGATGTAACTATAAACAGACAGACAGGGTTTTTGTCTGAAGGGCTAATGCTCTTGTGTTTTGTTTTGAGACAGGGTCTTGCTTTGCTCTGTAGTCCAAGTGGGTCCAAACCCACTGTGTAGCTCAGCCTGGCTTCTCTGCCCTCCATGGTGCCAAGGCTTGTACCACTGTGCTACTCCTCCAGCTCCTGCTCTTGATTCTTTCTGTGGAAAAATATGTTAAATAATTACTGAAAGGAAATAGTAATTGTTGGAGGAAATTAGCTGTCCTTTATGGGAAAACCCCAGCAGGTTGAGCCTAATTTTTAGGATGACAGAAGCAACAATTTAAACAGCCTCTAGGAATAAGCCAGGATTAGCCACATGAAGAGGTTCAGGACTGTTCCAGGCAGAGAGCTGTAAGTCGTAGCTCGGAGTACTGCCATTTAGAGATACACTACTTTTTCTGGAAAAATCTTCTAAACTCTGCTTGAGTTTAAGAAGAATGCAGGTTATAGTCCCCTAATTGCATTATCCCATGTGTAGGTTGGTGCTGCCTTACCCTTGGACGTTCTGACCTATGAGGAGAAGACTCTGTCAGCCATCCTGAGAGTATGTAGCAGGTATGACAGACAGTGGAGTGTTTCTAGAATAATGGTACACACTGATGTGAAACACAGCCAAAGTGCTCGTCTCCAGAATGAGAAGTTTTTACTTTCTGCTTGTGATACATTCTGCATTTATTTCTGAGATTATAGCTTTCTTGTTTTGAGGGGAGGGTTTTTTGTTACTGTGGATTGAGCCTAGGACTTTCACACTGAGCTACCTCCCTAGCTTATTTTTTATTTTCAATTTTGAGACAGGGTCTTGCTACACCACCCAGCTAGGCTCAAACTTGAAATCCTCCTGCCTCACCTTCCCACAGTGCTGTACTATAGACATGTACCACCAGGCCTAGCTGTTTTGAATTAGGGTTTCTGGTTTAAAAAAAAAAAATGTAGGGCTGGAGGAATGACACAGCAGTTAGAGCACTTGCTAGCACCCTGGGTTTGATTCCCCAGCACCACATAAATCTGGGCATGGTGGCGCACTTCTGTCATCTCAGCACTCGGGAGGCTGAGGCAGGAGGTTTGCTGAATCCAAGGCTAGTCTAGATTTCGTAGTGAGTCCAGGACTAGCCTGGCTACAGAGTGAGACCTTGTCTCAAAAAAAGAAATCTTTTGGGGCAAGTGTTTACATTTTTCTTGATCTTTCTGCAGTGGTTTGGTCAGATTGTGGAGTTCCTTGACCCTGCTGGGATCCTATAAAGGCAAAAAATGTGCTTTCAGAGTGACTCAGGTAAAGACTGAATGTGGATCAGATGGTTTGAGTCTCTGTGTCCCTTTTTTTCCCCCTATGTCTCTTTTTAAATGAAATATGGCAAGTATGGCTAATAACCCAGGGCTTAACTACTTTTGAAAATGTAAGGCAAAACATTTAGATTGTACAAGAAATGTTGGGGATCAGACTTTGCAGTTTTCTTCTGACGCGGCCATACTTTTTGTTTCTGTTCTAGGTTTCTCCATTTCTCCTTGCATTATCTGGTAATAGTAGGGAACTAGTATTGGATTGAATCATCTCCAGCTTCAGAAACTTTGATCTTCTCTCAAGTATTTTTTAGTGCCCTCGTGCATTTTGGAAAAGGAAGCAGTTTGCCGCCCCTGCTGAGATTTGAGGATGCTGAAGATGTTCCAGGTGATACCCAGCCTTCGACTGTGGCGGGGTGGGCCTCAGAGGAGATTCTGCCTGAGCCACGCACCGCTGAACAGACAGCACTTTGAGCATGTGCACATGAGGGTGGGAGACCGGGCTGAGCTCAGCAGGACCTTCACACAACAGGATGTTGCTGCCTTCTCAGAATTAACTGGAGATGTCAATCCTTTGCATTTAGATGAAGATTTTGCAAAACATACCAAATTTGGAAAGACCATTGTACATGGGGTTTTGATCAATGGACTTATCTCAGCTCTCTTAGGTACCAAAATGCCAGGACCAGGTTGTGTGTTTCTTTCCCAGGAAATTAGTTTTCCAGCTCCTTTATATATTGGAGAAGTTGTTTTAGCTTCTGCAGAAGTGAAAAAACTGAAGCGGTTTATTGCTTTTATTGCCGTGTCATGCTCTGTAATAGAAAGTAAGAAGACTGTTATGGAAGGCTGGGTTAAAGTTACAGTACCAGAAGCTCCTAAATCCTGACGTTTGTGCTGCAAGTCCTAATACCCATCGCTATTATTAAAGACGATCTGGAAGCTGGTCCTGCCTGGAGGCACAGGTCTGTGATCTAAGCACTTTGGGAGGCTGAGGCAGGAGGGTCTCAAGTTTTTGAGTCCAGCTTGGGCAACTTAGTGACTTGGTAGGACTCTGTCTCAAAGAATTAAAAAAAAAAAAACTGTAGCTGTAGCTCATGGCAAAGGCCCTGTGTTCCCAGGAACAAAAAGTATCTGGGGAAATGGGATGCTGCTTTTCACTGAGGAATGGCTGACAGACTGAGAAGCTCTGTTAGGGAAGGGAGCAGGGAAGTGTGTGAGGTGCCCACTTCCCATACCCACACACCTGAGTGCATGCGTGATTTTATCATCTGTCTGAGGTTTCTTTAATTGAAAACTGAGAAGCTGATTTGTCTTGAAGGATTTTCTTTTAGAATTTCAAACCTAGCTATATTTGCATTTGGTAACACACCTGTGTAAAATTATTTTTTCATTAAATATATCAAGCACTTAATTACTAAAGGCAACAAGGAAGTGGCCTTTGAAGACCAACCCTTAGCTAGTAAGTATTCTCAGCCTTTTCTCAGCTGTTTCTCAGGTGTTGTAATTTGTTACTGTTTTCACCAAGGTGGCATCCTGCTCAGCCTTCTCTGGGGCTTGCTTTTCAAGGTGGTTTTTCTGTTATCCGAGATAGATTAGGGGTACACTTGGATTCAGTCCTGTTAACTCTTGTCTCATCTGCAAGAGAGAAGTAATGTATAGCACAGTGATTAGTGTTTGCCTAGCAAGCACAAGGCTCTGAGTTTGATTCCCTAACACCACAGAAGCCGGGTGTGCTGGTGCATACCTGTCATCCCATCATTTTTTAGGCAGAGGCAGTAAGGTTGTTGTGAGTTCAAGGCCAGCCTGGGCTACAGAGTGAGACCCTGTCTCAAAAAAAGAAAAAAAAAAAAAAAAGAGTGAAGCACCAGGCCTGGCCTGTAAGCAGTAGCTGTTGTTCATTGCCCCAGTGAGTGAGATTAGGGAGTTTCCTGACTTTAAAGCTCACTGGCCTTTAATTAAACAGGTAATGGCATTGTGCAGGTTGTAATTCAGTCTCCATTGGTATTGTAAACCTCTCGAATGCAAAGTTTCTATTTTAAGAGTTAATGTTCTCTTTCTGTCTCTTTTGAAAATATGGGTCCGCCTTACATTATATAAGTACATGATTATTGTGAAAGATTACAAAGATTACCATTGAGGCCATGTTCTTTGAATGTGGTGATACTAAGTGTTCAGTGGTAAATGCCCCTCCCCAATACAACCAACACTTTTTTTTTGAGGCCCGCTGTAGAACAGGTAAGTCTTTACTTAGAAACAAGGGACAGAAGGACAAAAGCTCCCACGGAGTGGAGGTCCCGAGTAGGTTGCTCCTGTACAGCTGACACTTTGTGTATGTGTGTGGTACTGGGGATTGAGCCCAGTGCCTTGGCACTGAGCTACATCTCCAGCCCATTTTATGTTTGATTTTGAGACAGTCTCACTGAGTTACACAGACTGTGTTTAAACTTGCAGTCCTCCTGCTTCAGCCTCCCAGAGTGCTAGGACTACATGCTTGTGTTACTAGGCCCAGCTCAGCTAATACTTTTCAAACAAAACTCGGTGACATTGAAGCTGGGCCTGGTGATAATTCTAGCACTTTGGTTGGCTGAGTCAGAAGGAGTCAGAAGGATTCAAGCCTTGCCTGGGCAACTTGTCAACTTTGAAAGATTCTCTTTCAAAATCAAAGTAAAATATGGGCTGGGGATATAGTTCAGTGTGAAGGTACTGGGCTTGATCCCCAGTACTGCCTTCCTGCCCTCCCCCCCCAGAAAAAACCACTAGCACACAAGTCCACCTGTGCTCTGTAGCTTTTGATGGTAACTTTGACCACAGCCAGGTATTTTGATTTAGAAAATAAGGTCAGGTGTAACAGGTTGGTCCATGTTTTCTTTGAAAAGGTGTGCTTATCCTGCTGGTGAATAAATAGCTTTTTTTTTTTTTTCCAAAAGAGAAACAGTTAGTTACTTACTTAATAGAATTATTCTAGTCACTAGAGGGCAGTCATGCATATAAAGTGAATCATTTAAAGCTTAATATTGTTCCTGTAGCTTGTGAAAGTGATGAGAAAATATCAAAATTACTTTCGGAGCAGTGGTGCTGTTCTTTAGGAGTCTCTGAATGGGCAGTGTGTAGATGCTGAGATCCACCTATGGGTGAATTACTAGATGTGCTGAAAATTTCTTACACCACAACAAAATAGGACTTTTTTTTTTTCTTTTTGAGACAGGGTCTTGCTTTGTAGTCCAGACTGGTCCTGAACTACGTAGCCCACGGTGGCTTCAAACTCACAGCAGTCCTCTTGCTTCAGCCTCCTGAGTGCTGGGATTACAGGCATGTACCACCATGTCTGGTTTATGTGGTGGTGGTGAATCAAACCTAGAACCTTGTGCTTGTTTAGGCAAGTACTTTAACCTCTGAGCTACGGCCTCAACCACTGGCAAAATACTGGCACTTTTCTGTAAGTGACGAGTTGTTATTTTCACCCAGAGCCAGGATTCTTACACCACTTGTGCTTTGTTAAAACTAGCTGGCTTGCGCTCTCATTTCCAGCCCCACATAGCTGCCAGCTGCCTGCTGTATTAACAGTGACAGCTTGGGTGGCCCTCCCCATCATTGAGGGGTGACCTTGCCTGTAACAGGTCATACGTGGAAGTGAGTATGAAAGTAATGAGCTTACATAGGGCAGCTCACCACAGCCCTTTCCACACGGGTGTTATGTGGCTGCACTTTGTGTGAGTTTGCCTGCTGCAGAAAGGAGCATCCATTTTAAACACTTTAAGCCTAATGTCCTGGAAAGTTGCTTAACAGAGTCTTCTATTAAAAACATTTTCACATTTGGAAAGCGTCACTCATTTTTTTTTTTTTCCGTAGCAGATCTTAGCAAGGGGGAATGAGCCTCACACAGCCACCATGTATCCTGCAGACCTGACTTAAGTATTTGTGTAGGAAAGGGAATTTTTCTACATACACACATGCCATTACCTCTGAGGGAGCCACGGGTTTTCATTCTGTGCTGAGCTGTTAGTCATTCTTTTATGTTCTTAGAGTGTTTCAGAAGCCAGTTTACTTCCAGAGAAAATTGCTCTTAAATTAACATTTATTAAGCTTTTATATTAAAACATCATATCAAAGGTTGACTGTCATTCCTAGTGACTGTGCCATGGTGACTGCATAGTGTGGTGGCTTAGTTTATTAACTAGGTCTCCGGAGCAAGGGGTAGGGGCAGCCCGTGACCCTTGAGCAGGTAGCACTGTGAGCACCAGCTCCAGAGATCCAGGCACTCGCCTGTTGGGTTCTTCCCCTTGCTTTCGCTGGGCTGCAAGCCTACCAGAGATGAGTTCACAGCATCCTTAAAGTCATGAGAAACCCAAAACTAGATGTACAGTAGTACAGAATTGCACGCCCGTAATCCCAGCACTCGGGAGGCTGAGGCAGGAGGATAGCTGTGAGTCCAAGGCCACCCTGGGCTCCATGGTGAATTCAAGACCAGCCTGGGACACAGCAAGACCCTGTCTCAAAAAAAAAAAAAAAAAAACCACACACACCAAGATTATTAGGAGGCTCCACGAGCAGTTGATTTCTAAGGCACCTCTTAATTACAAAGAAATTTGATCTGAGAGCCTGAGTCAGGATTTCAAGTTGAAGACCAAAACTGGACAACTTAGAATCTGCCTCAAAAATTTAAAATAAAGGATTGGAGATAGTCCAGTACGAAGGCTCTGGATTCAGTCCCCAGTGTCACAAAAGCAAAACAGAAACTTACAAGGTGGGGCTGGAGGAATGTGGCAAGTAAGCACTAGGCCCTGAATTTGATTCCCCAGCACTCAGGAGGCTGAGTCAAGAGGGTAACTGAGTAGAGGCCAGCCTCTTAGAATTACTTTCTTGTTGCTGGGACTGGATATGGATACCTAACATCCATAATGTGTTTTGTTTTTGTTTTCTGAGACAGGGCCTTGCTGTGTCGTCTGAGCTGGTTCTGAACTCACTGTGGAGCACAGGGTGATCCAGCACTCATGGACATCCTCCTGTCTCAGCCTCCTATCCACACAGTTTAAGGGAGGATTTACTTTAGCAGTACAGTTTCGAGAAGCTCACCTGGCTGACTGGCAGTGGTGAGCACTCATGGCGGCGCTGCTGGAGAGCACTTCATGACATGGCAGATGGGAGCCAAATGAGAAAACGAGAGCCAGCTACCCTCCCAGGTCCTGTACGAGCAATCCGCCCCTTCCGAGCCAAGCCCCAGTGTTGTTCCACCCTCTGACCAGGCCCTATCTCTTAAGAGTAGGGGAGTATTTTACAACACCCAGATACGAGAGGCTATATAGTTCGAGACAAGTCTGGACTGCAAAAAAAAAAAAAAAAAAAAAAAAAAGACTTATAAAGCAGTTTGAATGGCTTTTTCTTTTTCTTGATGGGGACAGGTGGAGGGACAAGTATTGGTAGGGATTGAGCCCAAGGCCACCTCTCTGAGCTATATCCCCAATCCATTTTTTTTTTTTTTTTTTTTTTTTTTTGGTGAGGTTTTGTTTTTTCTCTTTGAGACAGTCTCTGTAGTCCAGGCTGGCCTGGAAGTCATGGCAATCTTCTTCCCTCAGCCTCCTGAATACTGAGACTACAGGTGTGTACCGGCATGCCCATTCAATTTTTATGTGGCGCTGAGGAATTGAGCTCAGGGCCCAGCATGTACTTAGGCAAGCACTTTAACCACTGAGCTATCCCCCCCTAGCCTGTATTTTTTTATTTTGGAGCAGGTCATGCTAAATTACCCAGGCTAGGCTCAAACTTTTGATCTTTCCTTAGCCTTCCAGAGTGCTAGGATTATGGGCCTGTGCCACAGGGCCAGGCTGAACAGCTAGCTTTCTTACAACCCTGGGCAAAATTCATCTGTGATGTGATGGGAAATAACATTTAATGGAGATATGCATGGTTAATTATGAGTTGAATTTTATTGTATATCCATGTATGGGCTGGGGCATAGGTCAGTGGTTAAAGCACTAGCACAAGATTCCCAGTACCATGTAAGCCAGGAGTGGTGGCTCACACCTGTAATCCTAGCCTTCGAGAGGCTGAGGCAGGAGGACTGCTGTGTGTTCAAAGCCAATCTGGGCTACATAGCAGAGCCTCTCAAAAAAAAACCCTATATTAATATTGAATAAAATTGGTTTGAGTTGAAGGGGTATCCTGCAAAGGGTTTTTGTTGTTGTTGTTGTTGTTTTGGACAGGATCTTGCTTTGTAGTCTAGGCTGGGCCTGAACTCTGTAGCTCAGGTTGGACTCAAACTCAAAGCAGTCATTCCTCAGCCCCCAAAGTGCTAGGATTACAGTCGTTCCACGATGGCGATTTTATGTGGTGTTTGTGAATTGAACTCAGGGCCTTAGCTCTTGCTAGGCAAGCACTTTAGCTGCTGTGCTATTTCTTCAGCTCCCTGTAGGTTTTGTGTGTGTGTGTGTGTGTGTGTGTGTGTGTGTGTGTGTGTGTGTGTGTGGTTTTTTTGAGACAGGGTCTTCCTGTGGTCCAGGCTGGCCCTGAACTCATTTTGTAGCTCAGGCTGGCTTTGAACATGTGGTGATCCTCCTGCTTCAGCCTCCAGTGTGCTGGGACTACAGCCTTGAGCCACCATACCCAGCTCTTATGTAGTGCTGGGGGGAATGGAACTCAGGACCTTGAGTTTGCTAGGCAAGCACTTTTAACTGCTGAGCTATTCCTCCAGTCCCCCCTTGTGATTCTTTAGAATAGTTGCCAGGCCTTGAAGCTTCCTCACTGGGGGTAGGGGCATAGCTCTGTGGCTAAAGCACTTGCCTAGGATGGCAAAGCCCCGGGTTTGAGTCCCCAGCACCATATAAATGTAGCTGGGTGTGGTGGTGCACACTTACAATCCCAGCACCCAGGAGACTGAGGCAGGAGGACTAGCTACCATAAGTTCAAGGTCAACCTGGGATGCTTCATGCATCCTGGACTACAGAACGAGACCCTCTCTCTCTCTCTCAAAAAAAAAAAAAGAGGCTGGAGAAATGGCTGGCGCATCAGTTAAAGTTCTTGCCTTACAAGTGGAAGGCCCTGGGTTGATTCCCCACCATGACATAAAGCCACGCATGGTGGTGCATGCCTGTATTCCCAGAACTTGAAACTTGAGGCAGGAGGTTTGTCAAGTGCAAGTCCAGCCTGGGCTCCACAGTGAGTTCAGGATCAGCCTAAGATACAGAGTGAGACCCTGTCTCAAGACAAAAATATTTTTTTAAAAAGGCTGGAGGAATAGTTCAGTGGTGCTAGTGTTTGCCTGACAAGTGTTAAGTAATTCATGCCTGTAATCCCAGCACTGGAAGGCAGAGGCAGGAGGATTTTCATGAGTTCAAGGCCAGCCTGGGCTCCATAGTGAGTTCAGGACTAGCCTGGACTAGAGAGCAAAACCCTATCCAAAAAAAAAAAAAGAAAGAAAAAGAAAAAAAATTCACAACGTGAGGAAATTTTCCTTGCTACAATGTATTATGGTTCTGTCAGCCTCACCCAGTTGTTTGGCACAGGAAATGTGAAGTCTTGTTTTTGTTTTTCTCCTGCTAGTTGTAGTAGTTGTGTGTGTGGCAAAATTGCAGACAGCTCTCATTCCACATTTAGCTTTGTCCACTCTGAGAACAGAATCCCTTGGGACTTGGAGCAGCTGCAGCCTCAAGAAGTGTCTCCATGTTCAGCAGCTCCGGGGCAAAGCTGCTCAGGAAGCTGAGACAGATCACTTGAGCATAGAAGTTCAATGCTGGCCTAAAACAAAAGCCAAAAACACCCACCAAATTGGGCAATGTGGGCACAGTCCTGTAATTCCAGCACTTGGGCACCTAAGTCCAGATCACAAGATTGAGCCAAGCCTAGTCAGTTTAATGAAGGCCGTGGGCTCAATCCCCACAGTCGCAGAAGAAAACAAGCAGAAAGCAAAGGGATGTTGAGGTTACTTGGAGCCTGGGTCCCCCAGGGGGTCTTGAAATCCACGCAAGCCCAAGATCTTGTGGAGATCACTGACAAGGCATCAAATTGGGTAGATAATTTTTATTACAGCTGGGTATGGTGATGCACACCTATAATCCCAGCACTCTGGAATGCCAAAGCAGGAGGATTGCACGTTCAGGCCCAACACGGGACAATTTAGCAACTTGGTGAAACCCTGCCTCAAAATTCAGACAGATAAATAAGTAGTTCAGTGAAGGTCCTGGGTTCATTCTTCAATGCCATGATATATATATATATATATATATATATATATATATATATATATATATATATACATATACATACATACACACACATATATATATGATTAAAAAAGGAAAATTATGATGCCAATCAATTTATAAGGTATGCTTGAAAAATACAATAAGATGCTGAATGTTTAAAATTTTATTGCAGGGCTAGAGGCATAGCGCAGCGGTGAGGGCACTTGCCTAGCAGGCACAGGCCCTGAGTTTGATTCCCCAACACCATATAAACCAGCTGGGCTACCTAGTGAGTTCAGAACTAGCCTGGAGAGGATGGAGGAGTGATGCAGCTGTCAAGCGGTAAGTACCTGAGTTTGATTCCCCAGCACCACATACATGGGGCGTGGTGGCGCACGCCTGTAATCCCAGCAGTAGGAGCATGAGGCAGGAGGATTGCCATGAGCCCAAAGGCCAGCCTGGGCTGTAGAGCAAGACGTCTCAAAACAAAAAGACAACCAGCCTGGACCAGAGGGAGACCCTGTCTCAAAAAAAAAAAAAAAAAAAAGTTATTGTAGTAAGAGATGCCTTCCCACGATCCCACCTCAGAACACTCCCCTTTGCTTTGGACACATCTTCTCTTTGTTGCCACCTTCTGAAGTAGTTCTGCAAGTCCTTTCATGTGTGGCTTCAGTTGTGTTCTTCTGACTTCTTGATGTCCTAAACTGATTCAGAACATTTACATTTCTTTTGACTTAAGGGATATCTCATGGTGCCAGGCCAGATAGATGAAGACACACCTTCATGTTTTTAGGAGCCTGCCTTTCTGGGCAGCAAGCTTCAGCATATTCATTGTGTTTCATAAAGACATCTACAAAAGAGGACTTCCAGGACCGCTTCAGGAAGTGGTGGGCTAGTGACTCAGGCTTGGAATCCCAGCACTCTGGAGGCCTGAGTTAGAAGGATTGTGAATTCAATTTTGCAAGACACTTCTCGAAACCAAAACCAGAAATTGGATGGAAGACCGGGCCATAGCTCAGCAGCTAAAGCTCTTGCCTAACAAGTTCAAAGCCTGGGTTGATTCTCTAGCACTATATAAACTGGGTGTGGTGGCACATGCCTGAAATCTCAGCAGTTGGGAGGTTGAGGCAAGAGGATTGCCGCAAACTCAAGGCCAGCCTGGGCTCCATAGTGAGCTCAGGACGAGCCTGGAATACAGAGCAAGACTCTGCTCAAAAAATAAATGAACAAACATTGACTATGCTGTCAACACACCTCATACCTTCTGTTGTGTGAGATGGTAAATTTACCTAAAGCTGAGCTGGAGCCACAAGCCTGTAATCCCACTCTCTGAGGCAGGTTCAAGCCCTGCCTAGGCAAGACCCTGTTGCAAAATCAAAACTAAATAAAGGGCTAGGGGTGTAACTCAGTGTGAAGGCCATGAACTCAATCCCCAGGATCACAAGTAAGGCTAGGAGTTTAGGTCTGAGTGCACAGTCAGGAGCCAACTGAAAGGTTGGGGTGTTTAGTAGGATTGGAGGGGATGAACATGGGTCTTGAAGATGAGATTACCCAAATAATATCCATCACAGAAGGCTCTCCAGGTTCCATTACGGAGGTCTACACATATTGGCTGAGGGGGTGGTAGGAAGGACTTCCTGGAGAGGTGTGAGTTTGCCTCTTTCAAAGTCCAGTATGAGCTGGGCAACATCAATTTTAAGAGATTCCTAAGGTTTTTGACTCTTTTATTGCCAATGCATGGCACTACATCTCCCCTGAAACTCCCCTTTCCTCTGGGGATGGAGCCCAGGGCTTTCCCACTGAGCTACATCCCCAACTTTACCCCTTATCCCCCCTTTTGCGGTACTGAGAACCCAAACCAGGGCCTTTGGACTGGGCTACACCAGCCCATTTTTTAGTTTTGATTTTGAGACAGGGTCTCACTGAGTTGCTCAGGCTGGACTAGCACTTGGGGTTCTCCTGCCTCAGTCTCCCGGAATGCTAGGATTATAGGCCTGGCTTCACACCTTATAATGTTAAAGGGCCTCCTGGTGAGAATCTGCAGAGTAAAGAGGAAACCAGTGAGGGTTTGTCCCTGACTCAATTCTAGCAGACACCTGATTTCTCACTTTGTTTCATTTTCCTACTTTCCTAGGCAGGAAGACTAGATAGCATTCTTTGATGATTTTCTCAGCTGTGATCTTTCTTTCTTTGTTTTTTGTGGTACTGGGGATCAAGGGCAGAATCTTCACCCTGAGCTAGTCCCCTGGCCCATTTCTAGTTTTGGCTTTAAGGTAGGGTCTTGCTAAGTCACTAAGTGGCCCAAGCTGGGCTCTAACTCGTGATTCTCCTGCTTCAGCTTCCCAGAGTGCAGGGATAAGAGGCCTGCAACACCAGGTCCAACTTCTTTTTCTTTTTTGTGGTACTGGGGAGTAAACTCAGTGTTCTCACTGAACTATACCCCAGCCCTCTCTTTTTGTTGTTGTTGGTTTTGTTTCGTTTTGTTTTGTTTGAGACACGATCTCGCTCTGTAGCCCAGGCAAGTCCTAAACTCACTATGGAGCGCAGGCTGGCCTTGGACTCAGCAGTCCTCCTGTCTCAGCCTCTCGAGTGCTAGGATTACAGGCAGGTGTGCACCACCATGCTCAGTTTATGTGGTGCTAGGCAAGCTCTTTAACCACTGAGCTCCACTCCCAGCCCCCTTTTTATTTTTTGAGACAGGGTCTGGCTAAATCAAAACATTGCCCAGAGGGGGCTTGAATTTATGATCCTCCTGCCTCCACCTCCCAGAACTCTGGGGTTATGGGCCTACGTCATGTGCCTGGCTCCACAGTCCATTTTTTAAATTTTTTTTTTTTTACCGCATTTTCCCTCCCTTTCTGAAAGAAAAGCATTTGTGGTTTTCTTTTCTGCTGTAAGAGCTGATACCTGCTGTGCATTCCCCCAGTGGGACCCTCCCTCTGGCCATTGTCACATTAGTGCACTCGGTCCCTGTTCCCTACGAGGCTGCTGAGGCTGTTTTCATCTCTGTGCCCCACAAAGGAAGTGGAAGCCACTGCCAGGAAACGGAGCCTCGTGAGGCTGAGGAATTGTGTGTGGGTTCAGACCCTTACTTCAGATCCTTCCTCAGATTTTTTCCTAGTTCTTTTTTTTTTTTTTTTTTTTTTTTGACACAGGATTTTGCTCTGTAGTCCAGGCGGGTCCTGAAATAACTATGTACCCCAGACTAGCCCTGGATTCATGGCAGTCCTCCTGTCTTCGGCCTCCCAGGTGCTGGGATTTCAGGCATGTGCCACCATGTGTGGCCTGTGTGGTGCTGGGGAATCAACTCTGGTGCTCAGCGCTTGCTAGACAAGCACTTTAACCACTGAGCAATTCCTCCAGCTCCCTTTTTTTTTTCACTATGGAACCCACGCTGGCCTGGAACACATGGCAATCCTGCCTCAGCTTCCCAAGTGCTGGGATTATAGGCATCTACCACCATGCCCAGTTTATGTGGTGCAGGGAATGAATTTAGGGCCTTGAGCTTGCTAGGCAAGCGCTTTAACCGCTGAGCTGTTCTCCAGCCCTTTTTCCTAGTTGTTAATCAATCACTATGACCTTTTTCTCTTTCAACTCTCTCTTCTCATTCACACGCTACTTTTTTTTTTTTTTTGGTGGTACTTGGGAAATAAGCCCATAGGTACTCTCTCAATGAGCTGCATGATTAGCCTCTTTTATTTTTATTTTTAAACTTTTATTCATTTATTTTGAGATGAGGTCTCACTCTGGAGTCCAGGATAGTTTTGAACTCATTATGTAACTAAGGAGAACTGCTGTGAGTTTGAGTCCAGGCTAGTTTTGAACTCATTATGTGACTCAGGCTGGCCTCAAACTCACAGCAATTCTACTGCTTCAGCCTCCCTTAAATACCAGGATTATAGGCGTGCACTGCCATGCCCAGCTAATTTTTATATGGTGCTGAAGAATTGAATTTAGGGCCTTGCACATTCTAGGCAGGCACTTTAACCACTTAGCTAAGCCCCCAGTTCAAGGGACTTGAACTTGCAATTCCTTTGCTTCAGCCTCGTGAAGTGCTAGGATGCAGACACAAGCCATGACAGCACACTACTTCTATCTGTTTTTGTTTGTGTGTGTTCAGTCCTGGGGATGGAGCCCAAGGCCTTCACACCAACTACATTCCCAGGACCTCCTTCTTTTATTTACTTACTTGTTTTGAGACAGGGTCTCGCTCCATAGCCTAGGCTGGTTCTGAATTCACTATGGAACCCAGACTGGCCTTGGACTCACGGCAGTCCTCCTGCCTCATCCTCCCAAGTGCTGAGATTACAGGTGTGTGCCACCACACCCGGTTTGTGTGGTGCTAGGGAACTGAAGTAGGATACTCAGCGCTTGACTCAGCGCTTGCTAGGCAAGCACCTTCACCACTGAGCCATTCATTCCTCCAGCCCCTGCCCCCTTATTTTGAGACAGGGTCTCAAGAAGTTGAGTTGCCCATGCTTAAATTTGCGATCCCCCTGTCTCAGCTTCCCAAAGTGCTGGGATTACAGGCTTGCAGTGCCAGGCCTGGCTTGCTTTGATCTGGTTATCATTCACCTTTCCCTCCTGAAGCAGCGCTGCACAGGTAGGAAGTGTGCTAGTGGCCCCTTGGCCCTAGACAGGCCCCCTGGATGCAGTGCCCTAGTGCTCAGGAGGTGTTTCAGAGCTGGGGAACAAGTGTGTGAAGGATTCTATTTTCTTCTTCCTTCTGAGAAGCCCCTCCTGCCCAGCCTGTACCATGTCTTGCTGTGCTCCTTGCGTCTACATGCTCTGCTACTACCAGAGCCCTCACTAACCTCTGGACTAGACTGTCAGTGTACATCCTGATTTTTTCTAGTTGCTTACGTGGTTAAGCAGTTTGATTCTAGGGCAAATCTGCCTTATCATTTAACTTCCCCGTGCCTAGCACGGGATCTGGCATCCGGTACATGTTCCGGAAGAAATTTGCTTAAAAAAGAGAAAGAAAAAAAGAAAAAGAAAAAAAAAAAGTCAAGTTTTCCTTCTCCTAAGATGCTTCTGGGGGTGGGCGTGGAGGGATTAGCTCTATGGTTAAAGCCCTTGCCTAACAATCTTAAGGCCCCACTACCACATAAAACTGGGTGTAGTGATGCATGCCTGTAATCTCAGCATTTGAGAGGCTGATGCAGGAGGATTGGCTATGAGTTCAAGGCCAGTCTGGGCTCCAAGGGGAATTCAAGACCAGACTGAACTATGAAGCAAGACCTCATCTCACCAAATAAATAAACCAATCCTCCTCAAAGCCATGCATAGTAATCTCAGCACTGGTTTTGTTTGGTTGGTTGTTTTTCTTTTCTTTTATAAGATAGACTCTTACTCTGTAGTCCAGTCTGGTCCTAGGCTAGCCCCAAATTCACAGCAGTCCTCCTGCCTTAAACTTCTGACTGCTGGGATTACACAGGTATGAGCCTCCACACCAGTGAAATTTTATGTAGTTCTGGCAAATCAAACCCAAGGCCTTGCTGATGCTAGGCAAGTGCTCAAACTACTGAGCTATGTCCCCAGTCCAACCTCAGCACTTGGTAAGGTAAAGGCTGGAGACTCTGAGTTTGAGCCCAGCTAAATTTGGCAATTTAATAAGATCCTGTCTCAAAATAAGACATAAAAATATGGCTGGGTGCTGGGGGTATAACAGCGATTAAAACACCTAGCAAGTGCAAGT
>PVKB01007099.1:0-43640 GCA_004027205.1 Ctenodactylus gundi
ACAACAACATGATGCATATGCTGTGTATACAAACAACTGGCACACGGTTGTCCTACATCACCACACCAACTTCATTTTTAAAACACAATTCTTCCAAAACGCAATTTAACTGCAAAGGAGATATTCATATGTTTAAAATATAAGCTATTTCTCTTTAACATTTGTTTTATATTTTAAAATAAGTTTTATAGCTTAAAACATTTTGATCACTGAATTGTATGAAACCAAGAATATTCTGAAACATATTACAGTAAATTACACATATACATTTAATATTAGTATTTTCTCATATTCATTCTTAAATTCACACAGTTTCTATTCTAGAGATTAAAACCCTGGAGATGTCATTTAGCACAAGGCCTTGAGATCGGTCCGTAGTATTGCCCCTTGATCCTCATGTGACAGGTTTAAGAACTGAAGTTCACAAATCATGGTTAAATGTATGTGTTCGAGGCAGGCAGGAAGAAAGACAGACTGACAGAAAGATAGATATCAGACAGACATTTTATTTCAGGTGATTTGGACAGTCAGTTTATGAAAAGTGGTTTTTGAATCATATACCAGTGTTTATCATTTTGAGTTTTGAGATTTTGGCTCTTCAACAAGTGATAAAATACAAGAAGCTAAATTTATTTTTCCTCATGATTATATTAATACATTTGTAAATAATGCATTCTTGAGAATATTTTATTACAGTTAGGAAGTGACTTTGGAGGTAATGAATTTCTGAAATACATTAAAGTTCCTTTGAAGTGAATATTGTTTCAATTAAGTATTACAACACACTATCAGTGTAAATTTTAATTGCAGAAATTCTTTTAAAATGTTTAGGTTTAAACATCTTTCCTATTTACATAAATCAAATATATTTCTATATCAAAGTATCTTAACAATAATTCATTAATTATTTGCTTCTGATGAATAATTAACATTTTCATCGTTTATACCTTTGGATTGGAAGAGCTTTTCCAAGTTTGCAACTTTGATAATTTCATTTGTAGATAGTTGCTTAAACTGATGCGGAAGGTATTTAGTTTTAAACCTGACTGCCTAGAAGCATATCTTAAATTGGCAAAATGTTTCTTTTTTAAATAATACCTCTAGAAATTATTCTTAATTGGTGATGACACGTGACAAGCTCTTATCCAGATAGCCCATTTGGAAGGGGAGAGAGAAGGAGAGAGAGGGAGAGAGAGAGAGAGAGGGAGAGAGAGGGAGAGAGAGAGAGAGAGCGAGAGAGAGAGAGAGAGAGAGAGAGAGAGAGAGAGTTTAATTTTGTAATGGAACATCATTATTTTCATTAGCTGATGGAACAGTATTATTTTCATTAGCTGGTGTGCTAGAGGTCAAATAGTGTGATATTCCCAAACAAGCAAACCCCACAAAAAATGTTACAGTGACAGTGATACATTTTCTTTATATTTCGAATACTGATGCATCAGCTTTATAGTGGTTGGGATCCTACATGTGGTTAAATGAATATTCTGCATAGTAGCCTCCAAGAACTTACACCATAAAGTATGCATCTGTATATCAATATTTAATTTCCTTTTATCCCCTATATATAAGGAAAATGTACATATTATATAAATATGAGAAATAAAACAGAGAAGCCTAAATAGGTTTACAGTTTTTAGTTCAAATGGCACTTTCTGTTAACACTAGGGCAAAATTTCCATTACGTGATTAGTGTTTCCTCCTTTCCCATTTTCTGGGAAATTTTGTGTAAAACTGAAACTATTACTTTCTTAAATGTCTCCGGTGACTCGTATTTTGGAGTTTTCAAAGTTGTGAGATATTGAATTATGAAATATATTTAATAAAGTCTTTCCTATTTCTTCTTGAAAGGTCTTTGTTAGTTTTCATTTTTCAAGTAATTTGCTTAGTTTACCTTAGTTTGTTTGGCTAGACTGATTGAAAATCCCCACAGTATTTCAGGTTAGCATGTGCACCATGCAACTATCTTCACTTTTCATATTAGCACACTGATTTTGTTTTTATTGATCAGTCTTTGAAGATATTTATCAATTTTATTGAAATTCAGAAAAGTAATGGCATTTATCTTTGTTACTCTACTTGACTTTCAGATTCATTCATTTCTCTACCTTTTTTGTATTTGCATAAATATCTTTTGTATTTTTAGCTGTTTGATGTACAGGTTAGGACAGAAGTGTCTTTTTTAAACAAAAGCAATACAGTGATTGCATGTAATCTATGTGCATCTCTCATAGACTCTAAATTACCTCTAGATAATGTACAATACCTGATACAATGTAAATGCTTTAGAACTAGCTTTTAAGCTTTAAAATGGAGGGAAATGACAAGAAAATGTTTATGTGTGTGTTTAGTAAAAATTTACTTTTTGAAATAGTTTTGATTTGTGGTTTGTACAAAGTATGAATGCAGAATTTATAAATATACAGGGTTATGGCATTTTCCCATCAATCTATTTAAAATGTTTTCTATTGTCTTTTCTGATTTCATACATGATCTGTGTGCTACTTACTAAAATATTAGGTTTCTAAGTCAGTGTTTGGTGGACTTGTTAATTTATAATTTTATTCCATCACAATAGAAAAATATTCTTGTGATTTAAACTTGTAATTTGTATCAGCTTAGTTTATGATTCAGAATATGGTCTATCTTAATTAACGATCCTTATGCTCTTGCAAAAAAGTGTGTATTCTGGTGATGCTGGGTATCGTGTTCTGTAGTTACTCATCCATTTAATAAGTATTATCTCAGATTAGTTAATAGTACTGTTCTAAGTTTTTGGAATATTTACCAAATTTTTATTAGTTGAGAAAGGAAGAAAAATGATTTCAATTATGATTTCAGATTTTATTATTTCATTCTATCAATTCATGTTTTCAAACTCTTTTTTAGATATATGCATCAATAAAATTAATGTTTTCTGTAAAAATGACCATTTATTCAACATGCAATGTTCTTTTCCCCCATTTTATTGATATGCATATATGTGATACATAATGTTGGCATCGAATTTGATGATTCTGTGCACATACACTTGGTGGTGAAATTACAAACCTTTTCTCTCTCCCTTTTTGACCCTCCTGCCCTCTCCCCTTCTCCACTAGTACCCGCTAACCCCCCACTTATCTCTTTAAAATGACTGTATCATGGTGTTCTCATATTAGAGAAACCATTCTTATTTTGAGTAATAATGATAAGAGACAAAATAGTCACTCCAGAGTTTGTTCACTTCCTAATTTCATAGTATCACTTTTATTTTTCTCCTGTTAAAACTGTCCTGTATTTTATTTAAAACTTGATTTTATATCTATAAATGAGTACTCTGGCATTTTTATATTTAACATGTCTAAGAAATCAAGCATTTCACTAGGTTTTTTTTCTATTTTTCTCTTTCTCCACTCTTTTGGCTCACTGATATTTTTATCTTCTATTATATATATATATATATATATATATATATATATATAGTATTTTAAAATATAGTGTTGACAAAGATTATGAATATTCAAGCTAAAGGACACTGTACCAAATGAAATAAGCCAGAAACAGAGAAATGCACACTCTATGATCACTCTTAAAGGTACATCTACATAAGTCAACTTCAAAGAATCATGATAGTATCTATAGTATTAGCTTATTATTTATTCCTCTTTTCCAACGATACAATGGATAAGATAGGATTGAGAAATACTCAAAAAAAGAAAGAAAGAAAGAAAGAAAATAGTAACTGAAAATAAGAAGGAGCTGAGTAAAGTGAATTATCCAGACCCAAGGACCTGTAGGTTGGACTGTTACCCTCAGGGCACTGGAGAGAACTTATGAGACAGTCCCATGAGCATCATGTTTCCTTCCCGTTGAATGTGTCATTATTATTTCCCTCAGTGAGCCAGAGAAACATGGCAATCAATTCAAACCTCTAAAAAGTCCACTTAAAAAATTGTGACATATCTTTAATGCTTTTAAATCAGTAAAGGTGAAAGAGAAGAAATAAACAAAATATAAAAATCTGAAAGCATATCTCTACATTTTTTTTTCAAATTTCCTTCACCAGTGTGGTTAGCACTGGAGGCAGAGGATATCAGAAATCATAGACATGACTTTGGTCTTAAGGTTCAATGAACTTTTAATATGCCCTAAATACCAAGGACTTTTAAAATCTTCCCAAGTTGTTATTAATAAATGCAGTGAGGCAAAGAAGATTTAACTTATTTCTATTAAAACTCAAAATAACACTAAAGGGAAAAAAAAGTGTTTTGTGTTCAGATACTCATAAAATTGAGGTATTTTACATGCTTCTCATTTTTCTTTAAGTTGACAATAATTTTCAATATATTTTAAGAGTTGTGCCATCTACCTGCAAAACAGGCACACTCCTCTCTGTATTGATTATAAACAATTTTTTCAAACTGTTTATGTTGCACACATGAAAAGCTTATTTTCTCAGAATAGCTAAGTTACAAATATCTATAAACTAAAATGTTTCCTAAGTGATTCTGATAAGCCTGGCCCCCTTTTCAGAATCACATTTTATACTGCAAAAGCAGGCGGATAATAATGAGGGAAAGAGAAAAGTCAGTAATAGCAAATCCAGAGTATATGCAGTCTTTTTATTCATGGTGAAAATCAAAATGTAAATCTTACAGAGAAGTCATGAAAAATGGTCCTTGAATTGGGCACTTGGGAAGCCATCATGACTTCAGGACGTAATTATCATAATAATAATATGGATTCAGAGAACTTCAACAGGTATTGTAGGGATTTTTTGACTATCTTATTTTCCTTAAGATATTCATAAGGGCTGTATTATTTTAAATAGCTAATAAGATAATCACAAAAGTGGCAAGAGAGTTACATAAATCAGAGGAAATGTGTGAATGTAAAAGAATTAAAAGAGAATGAACTGAATATTTATCAGCAAGAGAGGATCAGAAGAAAGGAAAGAAAGAACTAGGAATGACCAGAGGGCTGTAATTAGTTTCTAAATAGGGCTTTTTTTTTTTTAACCCTCTGAGGCATAAGGCCATGGTAAAAGAATGAGCAGAGAGATTAATTTGTGGCTAAAGGGTGTGAAACTGAAGAGATTCAGACCTCAAAGCGGGGGACAATTATAAGAGTAGGAATCTCTTAGGAGCAAAATGTGGAATTGGGAGATCCAGTGTCATGGATGGATTGTAGATGAAGTTGTTCTGCATAAGTAATTTTGGAAAAGTAGTACAACCTGGGTAACACCTTTGACTTTTTTGTTGTTCTTTTGAAGGTAAATGATTGGGAGGAAAATGAAAATGATTCCCTTTACCCCAGAGTCAATGCAAATAACTCAATTGCCTTGGTCTATTCGAAGTCGTTTCTTTAGAATTGCAGAACCTCCGGAAAAGCACAGAGAACAAACTAATCAGCCAAATTTCCTTCTGGTATTACATTCACGTTGAGTTTCTGAATTTTGGAGAAATTAAACTGAAATCAACATAAATCCCAAAGGCCATGTATTGTTATGTTTATTTATTACGTGCTACTGATAATAATTGTTCTTCCAATGCACCACACAGAACTTTGTATTACTACTATAGCAAGAATTCCCTCATGATAGCTGCAGAAGGGGTGCAATTTGTCCCCTTAAAATAGCAGATTTTTGAGAAGTTATTAGAATTCACAAAGGACATTCCAATTTCTACTGGAAGATTAAGTGACATTTAATTTGCCTTTGTACTTCAAGGATTTTTTTTTTCTTTTGGTATGTTGGTATTTTGACACACTGTATTCTTTTAAAAATAGAAATGCTTGCTCTAGCCTCTCACCAGCTCCATCCTCCAACTAGCATTACTGTCGGAAGTAAAACGTGGATAGCCCATTTTCTATTGGGAATAACTAGCATTATATTTTTTCTTTCATTATCAAAAACCATAGTCAGTCACTTTCCTGATTCCATTTATTTCCATCATTTAATTATTAGGAGCTTGCCTTTTTAACTGTCATATATATTGGCCACACCACAGGAAAGAGAACTGACAGGCAACTTCTCCTTCATGGAGTATACAATATACTGGCAAAATTTAAACATGAGGGGTTGAGAATGTGCACAGACTATCTTGTGAAGCATATAATGAAGTGTCTAGTATAAATCATGGTCCTTATTAGCAAACACAGAAACGTCTCAACTGCAGCAATAAGAGGGAGGGGTTTCTTTGGGAAAGGATCTAATATCTCATAAAATCTGAAAAACAAAAATAGCTGCAGAAACAGGTTCAAGAAGAATGAAGGAGAAGAAGGCACAGTCTTCATCTTGTTGCAAGTATTGTCTACTCAAGATGTTCACACTGTCTTCACTCCAAGTGGATCATCTCAAGTTATGGAAAGAATTCTGTGGTACCCGATAACTTTACCAGGATTCAAAGCCCTGTAGCAGATGCATGTTTATGTTTACCAAGTACAGTATTCACCCTGCACACATGGCTCCTCTATGGTCTTCACACATTTTAAGTCACTTAAATTGATATTAACTTCTGGAACTGATGAGTGTTTGTCCATTTCAGTCTCACTTGACATTTGAGGAAAATGAGGAAGAAAGTGTGCTACAGGCCTTAGCTGTGTTGTTTCCCTTCTGACTGAGGCTTCTGGTATGGTGGACAAGGTCAAGGTTAGGGAACTTAAGAGCCTCTTGTTCTCTATAGTGGAAGGTGGCATCCTCCTGCTTTCCATTTGTCTTTTGATGCCTTCCATTTGGGAATTTGGGAATAGGAGTCAGACAAATTCGGAAAATCAGAAACAAGCCAGTTTGGTGGCTGGGAAGTTCCTTGATTTCTCATGATTTCATAAATACATCTCACAGCTGTAGCATTTTCAGGATGTGAGCATATTTTACAACACATATTTCAAAAAGAATATGTTCAATTTCTGTTGGTTAATTTAGAAATCAAATAAATCTGTTTAACTGAAATAAGCTAAAAAAAGGTCTGCCAACATAACTATATAGTTTGAAAGTGTCTTAAACAGTTACTAATATGGCTGGGCCCCGTAGCACAGGCACATAATTCCAGCACTCTGGGAGATGAGGCAGGAGGGTCATAAATGTGAAACTTTGTCTCAAAATGAACAATAAAAAAGTGGTTTGGAGATGTAACTTACTGAGTAGCCCCCAACTTGATCCCTAGTACCATAAAATATGACTAATATGTTTGGCTTATTCAAATATTTAAGTATATTTGCTATTATTTCACTAACTCAATTATTTCAAAAGTCAACCTCTTGATACAACAAATGTAAACTTGAAAAACTATAAGCAAACTCTATCAAAAATGTACCCAATTTGTGTTTTGCTATATTCTAAGTTGCAGTATGTTTTAAAAATTCATGATACAGTCTCATATTGTTTTTTTCCATATATTTAAGTAAAATATTATGTAAAAAGCATAACTCATGCCTGGCATGGTAGCATACACCTGTAATTTTAGCACTCAGGAGCCTGTGGAAGGAGGATTGCCAAGAGTCTGATGCCTGCCAAGGTAATATAGTGAGATCAGAACAAGGCTAGACTACAGGGTAAGACTCTGCCTCACATGCATAAAAATAAGTATAACCCTTATAAACTTCTATAATCTATCACTGGCCAGTGTACAAATTTATGAGCTAACAGATTCTATATTTTTTTTTTCTTATTTCATTTCATGCAACTAGGACAAAGCCAGAGATCACATGACTCACACCAGGATTCCAAGACTGTGGCATCATCTATTGAGGAGCTTCTTGCAAGATAACATAGCAAGAGGCACTAAAGGGGCAAGAGAAACAGTTCAAACTCATCTTCTATAAGGTCTTCATTTTCACAATGCAAATTCACTTCCATAATTACAACATTAACCCATTCAGAAAAACTCTATCCTCACAACCTAATCATGTCTTAACAATCCTACCTTTCAACACCATTGCATTGGGCAGCAATTCTCCAAAACAGAAATTTTGAAAAATATAATCACTCTATTATCAGTATTTACTCATCACTGAATGTACTAAGAATGATTATGTCAAAGGTTATGTCTCTTCAAATATATATATATATATATATATGCACATATAATACACACACACACACACACACACACACACACACACACACACACACACACACACACATAAAGGGAGAGAGATGCTTGTGTTTAAAACCTGAATATCTTCTTTCCCCTCCCTTTTTTGTGTGTTTTATGTAGAAACTGCGGCTATATGGAAGTTCACAACCACCCTGTGTTTCTTGGCCTTGGTCCTCAAGTGACCAGTATGGGATCAATCAGACTGAATTTCAAAAGTTTTCTTCACTAATACATTTTTTTTTCTAACTTAGAAATAAAGAAAACGAGCACATAGAAGAAGGGAATTCAAGTAAACTATGAATAGGGCATGAAATCAACACTTATCGAACTCTAAACATAGTGCCGTGCTTGACATTTCAGCCCAATTCAATTTTTATAAATCATATTTATAGTATAAGAATACTTAAGCAGGCCTTCTGGACTTGCAATTGAAAAGTTGCAATTGAATGTGAACAGTTTCAAACTGACACACAGGCATAAGAGTATAAGTAACAAAGATAGTTTATTAAAAGATTAAAATTCTTAGCCTCATTTTCTTGGTAATGCTAATTAAAAGTCTAGGCATTTAGAGAAAGACACTAGGTAGTTCCCTGGAGAATAAGACATTGAAAATGATTGGAAGAAAAATATTATTGGAGAAGATAATATGAAAATCACTGGTTGGAGGGACAGAAGTAGGGCAGAAGGGCTATGGGGAATTCTGAACAAAATGTTCACCAAAATCCTAAACCTAAAATTTTCAACCTGTTTAATTGGTTTTTACAAAAGAAACCTAAAACACACACATGAAGACCATATGATAAGTAGATCCAAACTAGGCAATTTCTGGGTATAATCTTGTATTTATACTATAAAATATAATTGAGGACAGATGTATGGATGGAGTATGAGAAGTGTTTCTTGTTTTGTTTTGTTTGGTTTGGTTTGGGTTTTGCTAGTTTTACGAAGTTTTGATTTACCTCTGAACAACACACATTGTTTTAATTAGTTCTTTAGGCAATGTAAGAAGTTACAATAATGTATGTGGAGAAAAAAAAAGTCTATCATCATGCAGCTGCACCTCTGCCTACTTCTTCAATGTCCCATAAGCAGGAATAAAATGTACAGCCAACCAGAAGTGAAACAAGCATCTGACTCCTATGTCCACTTCTGAAGGTGAATTCCAGGACCTGCAAAGATGGTGTTTTCTTTGCTCCTAAATTCCTGAGATTCAAAGATGCAAAACAGGTGTAGTGCCTGTATCATTCCTGAGGATTCCCACCCACATAGGTGTAACGCTGGATGCTGTTCTAGGTAACACACCTTGCTGACTGCGAACAGGCGTATGAGCAAAGATTTAATACCACAATTCTTTTTTTCCCATTTTATTGACATGTATAAGTGCAGAATTTAAGGTTTACAATGAAGTTGAGACTGCCACAATTCTTGATCCCTTCTTATGAAATGACAAAAGCCAACTGCCAAGTTTACTAAATATTGAGAACCAATTCTGCCAATGTAAAAATAAAAATAATGATGCCATTAGATAGTTTTTAAATTACATAACACATATAAAGAGCCTTTCAAAAGGCAATAAAGTTTTTAATTATATATAGTCATTATTTCATGTCTCTACTTAGGAAATATTCCTTGAACAAGTGAAGATAGTTTCATTAGCCATGTGATTATTTTGGCTTATTGGAACAGAGAGCACAGAAAAACCATGTCCAAACATGCCTTTTTATTTCTACATAATTGGTGGATATATCTGTCTTGTGATCTACCATATTGTATAAAGAACAGCCAATAAATACAAGTATGCTATGAACTCTGCAGAATAGTGGGTTGTAATGAATTGCTTTGTATAATCTCAATAATACCCACATATGCAGATCAGATACATAATATATTTCCAAAATTTAATAGTTAGTATTAGAAATACATCCTACTTTGAAAACACAAGTAAGCTGAAAAATACTAATTGTGACATCGACTTTAATATCTCTAAAATATTAAATATATTTAGAAATATATAAGAAAACTTCACTATATTTTTATAAAACTGGCAAAAAAATAAATTCAAAGCTTGTGAAAGAAATATATAGGACTAAAACCGTTCTATCACAACAAACAAAACCCACAAAAAAAAGAAAAAAAAAGCTAGAGCAGGCTCTGGC
The DNA here is from genome assembly GCA_004027205.1 of Ctenodactylus gundi. NCBI lineage: Eukaryota > Metazoa > Chordata > Mammalia > Rodentia > Ctenodactylidae > Ctenodactylus > Ctenodactylus gundi. Next base: position 10,232 of record PVKB01007099.1, read on the forward strand.
TTCAATCCTAGTACCACATAAACACAGAGAAAATTAAGATGGAAACTAATATAACATTATCATTCCCAGATAAAGCAGATGGGTAAACTAAAAAAAAATTGTAGCTATAAAATTATGATTTTTTTTGAGTAGTGACCTTGGGAGATATGTGGGTGGGGCCTCTGTGGTGTCACAGATAATCTCATAAGAAGAGACCTAAGATGACATATCCTCTCTTTACTGACATATTATGTCCTCTCCTGAATTATGAAATAAATTATCCAACCAGTGATATTTTGCGATAGCAGTGGAAATACAAGTTAAGACACAAATAGAATAACTGTAACCTGTAACTGCAAAAGTTATGGGGTTTTTAGAAAATGATAAATTCATCATACCTTTTGGAACCATAAATCTATTCAATATTGCTAAAATGATTAAGTGAATAGTAAATGGTAGCTACATAATAGATATGAGTCTGAAATTGTATGTGTTTACTAATTAGTTGTAACATCAGAAAATGTGAGACATCTGCCATTGGCTCTCTCCTACCAAGATGCAGCAGAAATGACACAATATCACCTATAAGATATTCTTGCTCAAACCCTGAATTTGATTAAAACCAAGCATCTTAACCTAACTAATAACTTCCAGGAAAGTGAACAGAACAGTGATGAAGCACTCCGTTAGGAAGCAGTCAACCGAAAAGGTGATAGAAGCATTACCTAGCACAGATGTTCTAGTGCTCAGTTTATCAACGGTTTCAGATGAGCAGAAAGAAAGGGCTATTACAGGAAAAAGGAGACAAGCTAAATCAAAAGTCCCTCTCTCTGGCGCTTCATTTAAATGTACTAAATATATTTTGAAGACTGGAGGAATAGCTCAGTGGTGAAGGCATTTGTCTGGCAAGCACAAGGTCCAGAACCACATAAGCCAGGTGTGGTGGCACATGCCTATAATCCCAGCTCTTCAAGGCTGAGACAGAAAGAGTGACATGAGTTTGATGTCAGCCGGGGCTACATAGCGCTTTCAGGACCAGTCTGGGCTACAGAGGGAGACCCTGACTCAAACAATATACATTATATGAAATGCTTGAAAAAATATAACTGATATTTTAATAGATGTTATTAAGAAATTATTTTAATGAGTAATAATGTGACATAATCATAAGAAGTGAAGGAATTTAATATAAGAGGGCAATGATGACATATTTGGGTGATATGTCTACAATTAGTTGCTTTTGACTCTCATTAATTTGATATTACATCATTCTAATTGTGTGTTTCTGAGAATTTCTTGAAATCATAGTAAGAATACCATTTCATTTTTTGGATATTATTTTAATAGTTTTCTTAACTAGAACCATGCAAGTACTCTGAGCACTTGATAAAAATCAGTTATTTGATTATGGTTAATTAACATTTTAACAGGATTTCTTACACTCAGTATTCTATTTATTATTAAAATCAGATATATATTTTAAAATTTATTTTAAGATATATCAACCTGATTTCTGAAATGCCTTTCCTTGCTTTATAAAATCTACTTATTCCAACCAATCCCTTAATTTCTGAAAATATATGCCTCTAACTATACCTTTAGTATGAAATATGTATTCACAGGCTTTACAAACTATAGAAAGAAAACTAAGTTCTCACCTTTTGTTTTGTAGAAATTTTAAGTATTTTATAATATTGTTTGAAGTCATCTATAATTTTGACCTCCAGTAAGGCAAGCTCTCCTGTCACTGTCTCAATAGCTTGTACTTCTAAATATTGATTGGCTCTGCACCAGCAAGCACCGCGGCTTTGTTTTCTGTGCCACAGGTGGGGAATGGGTGCTTTTCTGTCTATGTCTTCCTGCTTTCTGAAGTGTGGAGCACATTCTTAATTACACATAGGGCTCCTGAGATCTAGCTGTAAACGTTTATGGGATTTAATGGAACCCTTAGGAAGAACAGATTGGTAATAATTACATAGCACAGAGAGCAACATAAACCTACTATTTACTACATGCAGATATTTTATAGACTTCTCATCTAAACCCAAACATGTGGGTTCTAAGATATACCTGCTGCCTATAAATAGCAAATCCAAGCTGTAGTATTTTACCATGAAAAGAAAATGGAATATAATGCCCAGTTGTGTCCGAATTCAAACTGCAGTGGTATCTTAAGCCACTGAAAATGACTTCTATAAACCAATGGGAAATCAAAGACTTGTCTTCTTGTCTTAGGAACCTCGGACTTCACTACGAAGGGAGGTAGCTATAACTGATTTTTGCTGTGGTACACTGACATGCAGTTGGTAAGACTATAAAAACAATTCTAACGAAGCTACCTGAACATAATATTGTGAAATCTTTAAAGAGGTTACCCAAAAATGGTGCCCGTGGTTTGTTCCCTTGTATTAATATTAACCACTTAGTTTTCACCCAGCCATAACCTTTCTCACTCAGATGTTATAATTCATTTAGGGCTTAGTGTCATCTTCCCTAGAGTGGTAAAGTAGAAATAGTGGTCTTTTTCAAGGATGAATTTCAGCTCAGGAAAGGATTCTTCCCAGCCAATAATCTTCATCAGCATCCTAAAGGCACTCAGTGCATCCAGATTAATTATGTAAGAGGATTTGCAATGAGTATCGGAGCTTTTCTCTACTTCCTTGATACAGTTTCTCTCTTGGAAGGAAATTGCTCTTAAACTCTCCTGTAGACTCCCTGAAGCACTACTACTTCAGTTTTCAAAGCTGAAAGTAATGAGGATACAAAATGTATGTCAAATTATTCTTGTCCAGGATGAGCAACATAAAATCTAGTCTTTTGGGGTATGAACAGGGTCCTCAAAGATGACATTAAGTTCACAGACTGCACAGTTTTCCCCAACCCATCCTCTGGACTGTAGCTGCAACAGAACAGCAAGTTGAACTTGAAAATCACAGGTGCCAAATTTTTAAATAATGACTTCAAAATGATCTCACACATTTTAGCACTTCCTCCTCAGTTTTTCTGAACTTTCTCTTTCCATTGAGTTCAAGTTTTTTTTTTCTTTTTCCCTGGAAGATCCCTAAGATCCTGATAAAAGATGAACTCAGTATAAAGACTAGAGAAGTCTCTTAATCTGAGGATGTATTCGTGAGCCTTGCATTTCTTAACTCTCTCTCTCTCTCTCTGTCCTCAAGCAACTTTTTGTCATTGTTTTTGAACAAATAAAGTATTACTTAACACTTTATAAAACAGATTAAGATAAAATTACCAGTTGAGGTTCTTTACTCTATAGTAATTGCTCTTTTGCACACAGTGAATATACACATCTCAACATGACAGTTACAGAAAGAGCACACTCTGAAATCATAGGAGAACCATCACCAAAAACCTCTGCTGCCACCTAAATGACTTCAAGCAATACCGGCAACACAAAAGGGCAGTGAAAACCCAAAACATCTAATTGTACCAAATCTAAGCTCTAATACATATTACTGAACCTAACAGCACTTTAGATTTTATTTAAAGAACTACAGGTTTCTCCGAAACCATTGGGCTGCCTTTTTTTTTATTCTAGTTTATGTAATTATTCTATACTTTTTCTTTGCTGGGTCTTTTGAAAAACACATCTTTCACTTTCCTGCTGAGATTTTTCTGTTTGTTGTATTCATTTTAGGAGTACTGATATTTGCTTGTTCAGGCATTTTTATAATCAATATCTCAAAATCCTTGTCAAATAATTCTAACTTCTGATTCGTTTTGGTGTTGCAGTGTGCAGTCTGTGATATTTTATTGTTTAAGTCATTTTCCCTTTTGACGTGACTAGGAGTTTTCAACTATATCACATTAGGAATCTGGAGATTCTATTAGTTTCTTTTTTTCTTTGAGCAGTCATTTGTTCATGCTTATTATTATGGTCTAAGCGAAACAGAAACTCAACTATCCGTTTAGTCAGAATGACCCTATAAGGAAGAGAGAGACAGAGATTATTCCCATTAGTGATTAGTAAGAGTATCGCATAAAAAGGACTTTTAGTTCTATCAGTCCACATTTTTCCCCAATTCTCTGATGAGTGTCGCAGGCTTATCTTGAAGCTCTTTTTACGTGTCTTCCAAATGACAATTAAAGTTTGCTGGCTCCCTAGTTTTTTGCATGGAAAACACGTGAAGCAATCCCAGAAACTTGCTGCTGTGCTATGACACTAGTCCTGAAGCATGCAGCCACCTTTTTTCCCACCATTTATATCTGTTTGTTAAGTCTCTTCATTGATCCTTAGTTGTTACAGAGGAACAGGGAAGAATTCTCTATGGCCTGGCAATTTTATTTTAATAAAAATAGATCTCCAGTCTGTATTCAAGTTTTCTATTACTAGTATAAATATCCTAATATGTTTTAATTTGTTAGCTATTACTGTAATAATGCTGCTTCATAAACAGTTCTAAATCAGGAACTGAAAACAGTGCTAATTTGTTATTCCTATGAGAACAAACCAATGGTTTTGCTGGTCTATGTGAAGCTTGCCTGATTTTAGCTAAGCCCACATGTGTATATGTGGCTGGTGGGTCCTTGGTAGAAGCTAATTCTACTATGTGGTCTCCTGCTGGCTTGACCCCTACAGGCCGCGCCTGGTCTTTTAGTCCTTATAGGCAGTTCAGGTGTGAACTTATGACACTGTAGTCCAGTCTAAATAGGCAGAGAATATAAGTAGTCAGGATGTTATGGTAGACAGTCTGCCAGGACAGTTTCAATGACTACTTGCTATGAAGTATCTGCTTTCTGGGTGCGTGTGTGAACGTGTGTGTGCATTTTGGTGCTAAGGAATAAACCTAGTGCCTTCCACATGCTATGCACACTTTTAGCATTAAATTACACCCCCTGTTCTGGAATGCTCCTTTTTAAATGTAATTTCTCATTCTGCCCATCAAGACAAGGTATCTATTTTCTCTTGGCTTGAACTATTTTTAGCTGATAATATGCAGTGAACACAACATTATGCCAGGTTTTAGGCCCAGGTAATAAGAAACTGGACTTATTTCTGCTTCTTGAATATTTTTACTCTTAGGTTTCTGAACTGCCATATGAGAAGTCTTACTTCCCTGCCAGAGAGACTGTGTGGTACGTGAAAGGGCAGAAACTGAGAGGAGGTCAGCCTTCCAGTAGCCCTGACTCGGCCAACAGAGAAATGACGTCAGGTGCCAGATCTTCGGGACCAATCTCACCTGTGGCAGAATCTCACTGTGGGACCCAGTTAATGGGAAGAGATGTAGATGTGTCTTACAGCTGACCCCATCTCAAATCCCTAAATGTTATCAGCATCAACAATTTTTTTCTTTAAATTTCTGCTATTACTTTTCAAAATTTCTTCCCTTTGTATACTCAAAGTCTGGGGCACTCAGTGATTAGACTGCTCATGTAGGAATCACAAGCCTCAGGTTTGATATCCCAGCACCACATAATAGTTGGGTACAGTGGCACATGCCTATAATCCCAGCATTCAGGAGGCTGAGATAGGAGTACTGCTGTGAGTTTGAAATCAGCCTTGGCTACATAGTGAGTTCAGAACTAGCCTGAACTACTAAGCAAGACCCTACTGAAAAAATAAAAATAAAATAAAATAAAAGTAGACACAGATTTATTTTCTTTTACACAACATGTTTACCCTATCTCACAAATGTTATGTTTTCACTTGTCAACACAAAATGTATTTGGATTTTCAGTTTTTGATATTTGACATTTAAAAACAGGAGAACTTTCGGCATATTTTGTAAGCTTTCCATTCAATTATGATCAGAAACTGTTGTGTATAATTTAAAATAATTGAATTATGTGAGACTTAATTTATAGATTGCTGTATGACCAAGTTTGGCAAATATCTGAGGCATACTTGTAAAATAATCAGACATTCTCCTATTTGGGAATATTGTGGAATTTCTTTTCCAAAGCTGACCAGGATTCTATTCTGCCTTGGTGGTTTAACAATGACCTGTTAAACTCAAGCTACATCCCCCCACCCCACTTCCTCTTGCCTGTAATTATAACCCATAAGAATGCACCTGCCCCAACATTTTGCTGTCAGTTTTCATATGCTCTGTAACTTCAGATAGCCAATGTCAAGTTTTGAGTCTATCTAGAAGGTTTTTTTGCCCTAATCATTTTCTCTTACTGTGTCTCCCTTTTTTTCCCAAATAAATGAAGAGCAGACCTTAGTTCGAGCCTGCACTGTGGTCATCCTCTCCTTTAGATGCTGACTCCATGTAGTCACCAGGGCTCAGCATCCCTGCATTGGACTTTGAGCATGTTTTGAAATCTTCAGCCTTTGTTAGGAATGTGACAGGGAATAATACTGTTTGTAATTTCTAGGTCAAATATCTTAATTGGTTTGTTCCTTCTCGTTGCCTTCTGTGTATTTAGGTCCTTCATAAGTTACTGGAGAGGTCTGGTAAAAAATCTCAAAGCTACTTGAAATAGACTACCTCCACTTTTCTTTGTTTAAAATATTTTCATTATATTTACACTGTGTTTACAGTTTTGTAATGGGTTGTGATTGCATATATTTTCCTATGTTAAATCATTCTTGCAGCTACACTATTTTACCCGTAATCCATAGTATATATGAAACAAACGCATGTTTGGGAAGTGAAAAGAAAGGAGACAGCGTGGATTTCTTAGCTTCTTCCTTCCCTGCTCGCTTGCTTATTATCAACGTGTGTTTTATTTTATATTTGACTCATTCTAAAAATACCATGTCATCTTGTCTCTAGCCAAAGTGAAAGAGTATTCTAGCAAGCCAGTCTTAAGAATTTATTTTCATTTTGTGACTTTTAATGGGTTATTTTTGATAGTCTTAAAGTCAAGAATAAGAACAAGAAAAATAAGATAAGGAAAAATGATAAAATGTACAAAAAGAATAAAACTGAAGCAGAGCTGAGTTGTTCTGAGGTCATGGGGAAGACCTACACAGATATTACTCTCTGTAAATATATGTACTATTTTCCTCTTATACATTATAAAATATATCTTAAAATATGAAATATTCCCTCACCAAATAAAGTACTTAATCATGAATCCTATGATAATTTTATGTTTCATCCAATAAATTTATTGTTCTAGAGTATTCTGTTTAGAAAAAGCATCTTTTATATCATATAAAAATGAGTCAGAAGCAAAGGCGAAATATCAAATGATTTCTCTGATATAAGAAACTCAAATCACAATTATTTCATAGAGCATAATGTGGGAAATGGGAATTAGAGGGGGAAAAGGGGAGGACAAAAAAGAGAGAGGGAAGGATTTGTAACTTTGCCATGATAAGTATGTGCACAAAATACTCAAGATCAATATAAACTTTATGTTTTGCACTTATACATATCAATAAAATGGGGAAAATTTTTAAAAATGCCTGTGAGGTAGAAGTTTCTGACAAAGCACTGAGGAGAGAAAATTCATAGTTTCAAAAGAATTGCCAAATTCAAAAGTGTAAATAGAACATTTCTAGGAAACACTTGTTGCCTGAGCTAGACATCTTATTTCTCAAAATGAGCCTGTGAAAGACAAACATCGCTCCTGTATTCAGTGTGCTTCAAAAATTAAATCTCATAGTCACATATCAAATAATATACCCCCATATCAACTTTTTGTATTACAACTTATAGTCATCAATTCCTCACTAATACTGTTAGTTACTGATTATATGTTTATAAAATTTTAAAATAACAGAAAATATGTTAATAAGTTTATCTTATTTAAATTTTAAAGAGAAACTTTATATTTCTCTATACCCTTAAACTTTTGTACAAAATTTCTTTGAAAAAAACAATATTTTAACAGTAACTATTGATATGAACTATTGAAAATTTAAAGTTCAGTTACTATTTTGTTGTGCACCTTGATAGAAAGAGATATTGGCTCAATTAACTTTCCCTAGTTAATTGAATTCATTATCTGACAAACCCTGAAATATTACCACAAACAGTCTCTAAATTACATTGACCACTTCCTGATTAGAATGAAGAAATTTTAAGCTAATCAATAATGTCGTTCTCATTCTACTTTCTGTTAAATCTTTTTTATCTCCTCTAATTAATGAGACCCAGCTTATCAAGAAAGATAATCAGAGAAGTGAGAGTTGACACCACTTTTAAGAACAAGTCCTAGAGGTGTTAATACTATGAAATCGAGTGTAATTTTGAAAATAGAGAAAATAATAAAACAACCTCTTTGTTCAAGCTTACACAGGTGATGACCCTAGATTAAGAAATTCAGTTCTATTTAAGGATATGGAGAATAAATAAAAGTTACTGGTTAATGCAGATTTTTGTCCAATGTGGTTCAAAAATTCCAGCATCCTATTCTTTCACTCATGTTGCCAAGTTTATCCACATCATTGATTTTGGTTGCCGCATAGAAACATTTCTGATTTATTAAAATGAGATCACCTGAAGTCAGGCTTTTTCCTACCTCTCTCAGAAGTTTTGGTCAGTAAGTAGAATAATTCCTGTCATAAATCTGTTGCTGTTTTCCCTACTTCATTTGGTACTTGTATAACATTTGCTTTTAGCAATTTATTCTTTATGCATGCATTTTATGTAAATTATTTAGTATATGTGGATTAAGTATTTGGATAAATTATACTTAAATAAATAGTTGATGTGTAATCATTGAATTGTCAATAACAGATTATAAGCTCTTTTCTAGATTTGTCAATTCTTAAGGTCCATGCTGTTGAAACTCCCTTTTTATCATGACACCAGAACTACAGGTACCTACACATTTTTAGATAAAATAAGAAATAAATTATAGAACCTTACAAGCTCCATATAGTGAATGAAACTCAATTATATGCAGTCATCATTTTTCTGATTCAAGCCTAGCTACAAACACTTAGATATAAAAATGGAAGTACATGACTTTACACCAACAGTTTATTACATGAGTCCTAACTTAAAATGTAAAAGAAATGGTGAAAATTTATAAAATCTGAAGAGAAACAAGTATTCCTGAACATCAAAAATTAAAGCACTTAGATAAAAAAATAAAATTCCATTCTCAGTAGTCTCCAAAAAAAAAAATAAATAAATAAAACCTAACCAAAGAAATGAAGAATCTCTACAATGAAAGCTATAATATTCTGAAAAAGGAAAGTAAAGAAGACATTTAAAAGTGGGAAAAGTGTCTCCTGTTCCTGAATAGGTAGTACCAATATTGTCCAAATGGCCATACTACCAAAACTAATATTCAGACTCAGAGCAATTCCAAACAAAACACAATTTCACAAAATTAAAAAAACAAAAACTCAAATTCAACTATAAGAAACCTAAAATAGTCAAAGATACTCTGAGCAACAAGATAAAACCAGGAGGCATCACAATTCTGGACATCAAGTTAAAATGCAAAACAACAATGATAAAAATAAGTTACTGAAAAAAAAAAACAGGCAGGTGGGCCAGAGAGAGAGAACTGATGATATAAAAACAAGTCTAAGCACCCTCATCCATCTGATCCTAGACGAAAAAGCCAAAAGCATGCAGTGGAGAAAATTATCCTATTTAATAAATGGTGCTGGGAAAACTGGCTATCCACATGCAGAAGGATGAATCTAGATCCACATGTTTTACCTTGTACTAAAATCAAATTGGGTCAAAGACTTAGATATTAAAATGGAAGTACTAAAGTTTCAGGACAAAAATCAATAAAACTCCTGAACACAAAGGCATAGCCAAGGAGTTTTTCAACAGAACACCTGTTGCATAAGAAGTAATACTGAAAATCTACAATTGGGATTACATCAAAGTATGAGCTTCTCTGTGCACAGTTAAAAAACAATCAACAAAATGAACAGAAAAAAAAACATGACATGGGGAAAATGATATTTATTATTTGAACTGAGGACTAGAGTATAAAAAGACCTGAAAAAAAAGACTCCCCAAAATAAAAGATTAAATTGAAAATGAACAACTTAAATGTAGACACAGTTCTCAGAAAAAATACAAATGGCCAGCACATACTTTAAAAAAATATTCTGTATCTTTAGTTAACAGTGAAATGCAAACCAAAGCAACCCTGAGGTTCCAGGGGCATCACACCCCAGTAAGAATGGTGTTCTGTGACCAAGAATTCAGCAAACAAGGATATGAGGAAGAAGGAAACCTGCTACTTTGCTAGTACAAATGTAAACTGGCACAACCATTATGGTAATAGTTACAGTTACTCAAAAACCAAAAATTGATCTTCCATTTGACCCAACTACACTTCTTCTGGGTATCATTCAAAATTAATTAAAGTCATCATATAATCGAGATACATGCATACTCTGTTTATAGCCTCCCAACTGGTAACAGCTGCATCATGGAAGCTACTGACATGTCGTTGGATCCATGGATTAAAAAAAAAAAATGTGGCATGTATATGTAAATATACAATGGAGTATTATTCTGCGAAAAAGAAAGATAAATTTGAGTCATTCAAAGAAAAAAATAGATACATAATGAGATCACGGCACATAGATAAATGGCCCAGACTCAGAAGACTAAATGGTTTCTCTGATATGAGAAACCCAAGGTTTAAAGAAGGAAAAGAGCTAAGTGAGAGATGGTAGAAGTATAGGAATGGATTTATGGAAGGGGAGAGGAGAAGTGTTGGAAGGGGATGGAAAGGTGGAAGGGACCATGGTAATTATGCTATAGGTATGCACACAAATGCCCCAAGTTTAATGCAACCAATATGTATTACAAATACATACTAATAAAATAATAACTTTTGGTGAATATCTTCAACGATTATTTTAAAGAATTGTAAAAAGGTATTGACAAGAGACTCTCAGAAACAAGATTAGCAAACAACTATAACTGGCATATGATAAAGGTAGTGACTTAACTTGGTAAGAAAACAGTTTTATAGATGTAAAATGATTGGCTGTGGGGGACTAAATATATTTACCAAGTAAACAGTGAAGTTACTTTCAGAATTGTGACATTCTTTATCAATTTCTTTAGACAATTTAAATACAAGAAAATCTATTTTAAATAACTTTAAGACTTTTTAACATTTTGGAATGTGAATGGTAAAATTTCATACTTATCCTTAAAAAATGAATAGTGGCTATTGCGTTTGTTTTGAGGCCAGTGCTATGGAACTTGGGACACCACTGTCTGTAGTATGGTCTGAGGTCGGGTATGCAATGCCTTCAGATTTGTTTTCATTTTTTTTCTTCCATCAATATTGCCCTGGCTATTTGGATCTTCTATGCGTCCATGTAATTGTAGATTTTTTTTTTCTATTTTTATGAAGAGTGTCATTGGTTCTCAGCTGGCAAAGGCACTGAATCTTTAAATTGCTGTATGACATTCTTAGAAACATCTTAACAACATTAATTTGTCCATCCCATGAATATAAGGTATCTTTATACTTTCATCTTCTTTGGTTTATTTTATCAGGGTTGTATATCTTTCCTTGTACAAATCACTCATTTCCTTGACTACCTACTTTTTTTTGCACAAAGGGGGTTGATATCTTGATTTTATTCTCAGAAAGCTGCTTTTGGAATGTAATCATACCATTGATTTTCTGAGAGAAACTGGCCAAGTAGCACCAAAGTACAGTTACACAGGAGTAATGATTTCTAATGTTCTATAGCATATGAAGGTAACTGTAGTTCAGAACAATTTATATTTTACTTTTAAAAAATCTAGAAGAGAGGAATTCAAAGCTTTCCAACATAAATGATAGAAATGCTAATCTATCTTTGACAATTACGATTCATATTGAGTTAATCATAATATACTATACAAATGTGCACAACTATTATTTGTTAATAATAAAGGTAAAAATGTATGGATATCATGTCTACTATTTAGTGGTATAATATCAGTGTTTGGAATTTCATCTCTTTTGAAACCAAAATACTACATTCACATCCCAGAAAACAACCTTTGAGTCACAGGTATTAAAACTATTCTCTTGCAGATATGACTGACATACTTTTCTAAAATAATTGTATTACATTTTTAACCAGAAGTAATAAAATAATTTTATTTAACCAAAATGACTGAAATAACGAAAGCAGTTATTTTTCTTCTCAATAGCAAATATAAACGATACATGGTATTTTTACATTTCAAGTGGTCAATGGCCTACATTTTTGACTGCTTGAATTTTTAGGTATGTGTTACTACATAGTCTCAATCCATCTTATTTATAAATATTATGATTTGTGTTGATGTAAGCCCAATTTTTATTGATTCACTTATTTGAAAGGTTTTTCTTTCTGAGAGAAAAATAATTTTTTTAAAAAATATGTTTGCAAACATGGAAAATTAATATTCTTTTCATATAAATTCAGTATTCCTGAGATTAAAAAAGTATTTTCTTCTGAACATTCACTAACAGAGTGAACACTTGTAGCATCTGCTACTTGTAGTATTCTTTCAAGCCCATCCTTCTTTTGGATACTGTAACATATCATAACTTTTATACAGCTAATGTTTTTCCATTAAAATATAGAAATGAATGTTTTTACCAGCTCTAGTAACACAACATTTTCTTTTTACTTAGTTTTAAATATTATTTAACTTCAAACATTCCCATTTTCATTTCTTTTTAACTGATACATAAAAGAACAGATTGTTTACATTAAGGGAGTAACTAACATATTACGCTTTGAACATGTATACACTGTGCTATGTTTGAATTGGGTTAAAGATTGCTAGATCCACAAACATGTATTATTTACCATTACCATTTCTTTATGTATAAACATTCCAAGTCCTTTCTTCAAGTTTTAGAAATGTACCATCCACAATGTCTTCTACAGCCCCCTATGTACTGTGAAATAACACACCAGAACCTTTTGTTTCTTACTGCCCACTGGCCAACCTTTGCCTGCCCTTCCATCCGCTCTCCACAGGCTCTGTAACTACTATTCTACCCTCAACTCCCATGAGATCAGCTTATTTTAGCTTCCACATATGAGTGAACTCATACTAGCTGAAACAGGGGATCAAATTTTTAAGCCCAGCTTGGGCAACTTGGTGGGACCATATCTCAAAATAAAAAATTATAATAAACAGCTGGATGGAGCCCAGTGCAAAGGCCCTGAGTTCAATCTCCCACATTTAAGGTTAAAATAGAACCACCATGTGATTCAGCAATCCCAGTACTATATATATATCTAAAAAAATAAGTATATCAGAGATGTTTGCACTCCCTCATTTAGTTCAATACTGTTATAAGAGTCAATAAATGATAACAATCTAAATATCGAGCAACAAGTGAATAATGTGTTACCTGTTAGATATCATACTAATCAGTCACCAAAAATAATGAAATCCTGTAATTTCTGACAACACAGATACAACTGGTGATCATTATGTCAAGTGAAAGCTAGGTTCAGAAAGACACATCCAGCTGTTTATCTTGAGATAGGGCAGCACCAAATTGCCCAGGTTAGCATCAAATGTTTGATCCTACTCCCTCAGCCTTCCAGAATGCTGAGCTTACGGGCATGTAACACGTTATGCAGGACACTCCATACTGTTTCCCACAGTTGATCTATTAAGATATATTTTCAGCAAAGTTAAGTCCATAGGAAAATGAGAAAAAAATTACATCATAGACATTCTGAAATCAAGATATAAAAAGACTACAGATAGCAACTGCTACAGACAAGGGGAATATTTACAATTTGCACCAGAATAAATATTTAACTTTGAAAAACTAAATATTCCTATGTACTATAAGCACAACATCTACAAGAAACATGGTAAATCTTTACTTCTTCTTATTCCAAAAGCCCAGTATTTTAACATTAGGCCTTTCTGTGTAACAGTCCTTTTTTCATTTATCTTTGAAGTCTGTTTCCACTGAAGTATGAATACGTAAACATAATAATTTTGAACAACTTCATGCACAGCATCATGGAGTAAACTAAGACATTTTTAAATTTCTTTTGTATGGTTCATTTATTGGTTACAGAGTCTGTCTACATTTTTATATCCACAGTGCTTGCCCTTATTAATATATTTCTATTTCTCCTGGCAGTCAAAAAGATCTTTCTTGTGTCTGCTGTGAAAATATCTGTTTATTGATCGTGTATAATTCTTAGGTACAAATTTCAATTTTGATAGTTAGGTGGCTACCAAATGTTTCTTCCCACGAGTATTTCCACTCAGTAGGATGAAATAATCAAAAAATTTCTGTGGATTACACCTACTAGAGTTGACACTGATATGTGATGTTAATATTAACACCATGTTCAACACTGATGTATTGCTTTACAGATTTTAGATTTCACTAATAATTTGTGTCTGTTGAGAACAGGTGATTTGAACTTCTAATGTGGTAGTGTGTGGAAATATCACACATCACGTAACCCTCAGGAAATTTTATTTATAAACTGAGGGGAATGAAAAAATAGGTAATTTCAGCAGTCTGAAAATATTCTTCACCTCACAGACCCTGTGAAAATGTTACAAAAGAGAACTGCTGTAATAAGTAACGCCCTAACCATTTTCACAGTTCTAATATGCATTTATGTTCATATTATCAGTATATAAGAATCATTATTCCACTTTGATTTCCATAGATTATTTTTGGTGGTACCGGGAATGGAGCCCAGGACCTTCACATAGAGCTACACCCCTAACTCATTTTTATTTTTGACTTTGAGACAAAAATATGACTAAGTCATTGCCCAGACTGGGCTTAAACTTGCAATCCTTCTGCCTCAGTCTCCCAGGTTGTTGATATTACAGGCCTGTGACACCAGGCCTGGTTCAGCAGGTTTTAAATTTTTTTTGTATTTTTTGTGAATTTGGTGCATGTAAAAGTGATATTCTGTTTGCATTATCATCTCTCTGTTTACTAATAAAAGTCATACATTTTAAATATTTATTCCAATTAGAATATATTCTTTTGAAAGCATTAAGCCAAAGTTCTTGGTAATTTTTCTCTGATTGTTTAACTTTGCTTTATGGGTTCAAAGGGGGCAATTACTTTGAAGATTTTTTTTCTTTTCAGTTTTAAAGACTTTATATTTGATACATTTTTGTGTTATTCTTTTGGGATTCACAAATACTGTTAAGTATCTCATTTTATGTATTTCAAACATTTTGGGAAATTCTATTACTCATTCGAATATTGCAATCTCTTTTGTACTACTATATACCCAAGATCTCAGTTAGATATTTAGAAAATATTCACAGCTTTCTGGATGTTTATATTTATTTACATTCTCTAATTTTTTATCTATTATTATTACTTTTTTTGAGACAGGGTCTCACTCTGTAGCCCAGGCTGGTCGTGAACTCACTATGGAGCCCAGTGTGGCCTTGGATTCAAGACAGTCGTCCTGCTTCAGCCTTCCAAGGGCTGAAATTACAGGCATGCACCAGCACACCTGGCTTACAGCACCACAACTACTTGGCGCTTGACTAAGCACTTGCTAAGCGTGTGCTTTAATCGCTGATCCATGCCACCAGCTTTTATCTACCATTTTCTAACTCAAAACTTTTCTTTTTAGGTCTTTCTTCTCCTGTACATTATAAATTTAGGATTATGTATTTCTTTTCTGCATATGGTCCTATTATCTTAAATGTTTTAGTATGTTATCATTTTATTCCTATCAACTTATTCATTTTATTTATTGTTCATTTTTTTTTGTAAATTTGTTTTGTGTCTTGCCTTCTGTACTCTATTTTATGCACATTATGTTTGATAAATTTAATATCTAAAGTACTTATTATAGATAGCTGTTTTCCTTTATTCTTATTATTTATACTTTCTGGATTATGTTTATTGTTTGAAAAATATACATTTAAAAATCTTACATGTGTTTGAGGCCTGGATTGTGGTATTTTCCTTTCAAAAAGATTTATATTGTTTGTGCCACAATCTTAAAGCCACCAGTCAGGAGGCAATTGCTCAGTCCCCGACCTTGGCCTTCATCCTTCCAGTTCATCTGTTATATTTATCATTTCTTTCTTCTTTAACACATCTTGTAGATATATTTTAATTTAGACATTATTTCAGTAAGATAATACTGTTTGAATTCTAATCTTAACAGTCACAAGGAGCAAGGAACATTTATATCCACTGCTGTGATAAGCCCTGGACACATACCAATGCTTCTGTATGAAAACAGGATGTCTGTCAAAAGGACACCTGCCTCTCTCACTATGTTGCTGTTTCAGGACCAGAAATGACAGAAGCCCCCAGAGGAGAAGTGTAGCTAAGCATCATGCTTTCTAGGGACTTTTCCCTCTCTGAAATTGGTCAAGTAAGTCTTCTATATACATACTCATACTCACACACACACACACACACACACACACACACACACACACACACACACAGCTGTGTGCTACCTAAGTATGTTGCAGTCCCAACAATCTACCTATATAACAGTGGCTCCAAAACATTACAAAGGAGCTGAAAAACTCCTGACACCTAGTGATGCTATAGCCATCCTAATGCAATAGCACTTACATCACTCGTTTGTGGTGGGCTTATTGCAAAAAAACCTACAGCACTGTGAGACATAAATAATACACCATAGGTAAAACTTATAGAGATACTAAATGACTTTTATGGTTAAATTGGTACTACACCATACTCTGAATCATGATTTACTGAAAGAAACCTCATATATTTCACATTTGTGGCATTGCCTGATTGGATCAGTAAGACATGTTGAGTGATCTCTATCATCTCACTTTTCGTGAGTACTTTCCACAAGGTTCACACAATGTTGAAATCATATGATGCATTTTTAAAAATGTGTGCTTACTGAAATATAAATATCCTTAGTCACAGAGAGCAAAGTATCTAGTCTACCATTATTTAAAATGGAATTCTGATAAAAGCACTTTTCAAGTCTTTTACTCTTCCTTGGTTTATGATTTTTTTTTCAGGGTGACACCAAAATATTTCAATGATTATCCTTCTAAATTGTCAGCCTTCGTTTCATTTATGTTCTGACTTTTTGACCTCAGACTGACCTAATTCTTAACTATTGCTTCTTATCTCCATTCATATTATTGGTGGTTAAATCCCACATCTGGGACTGACTATCCACCTGTATTCTCACTTGTTTCATTTACTTCTATATTTTAATAAATTTCAGATTTGTCTTGCATGACATCTTCACACACACTCTTAACAGAAATCTCAAAGTTCGCTTATCCTAAGACAACATATTATTTATTTCACCAACAGAGTTTTCCATTTTTTTTTTTTTTGACTTCACAAATAGCACCTCCATCCTTCCAACTTCCTGGTGATCTTTTTCTTTCTTTCACTTACACCTTATATCCATGTTCTGGAGATGCTCTTTTCAATTTCTAGAAAAGTATATTCTATTCATTTTCTGACCAGATCATCCCAGTGTCAATATAAGTCAAGCTGTCTGTGTGTCTCTACTGAATTCCAAGTTGAAGATGGAAAAAGAATGGCTCTTTCACTGTTGGACCACTTTGTAAGGATTATTACATAAGACAAAATTATCTTCTTTAAGCATGGTATTTCAAAAATATTTCTGTCTCAATATTTATGGTAAGTATTCTAAATAATATTGTATAACTATCTGCTTGTTAATTTTTAGAAAAATGAGCCTTTGTGGTAAGGATGTAAGCAATGTGTGAGCGGTGGTTCTCTATAATTTGCCTAGAACAACAGGGTGAACTTAAAATGAAAATTCTTGTTCAGGTCATACAGATTTGGGTCTGAAATCAAACATCTTTAATAGATCTCAAAAGATTCTAAGATTCCTGATCCAGGGACCATACCGTATCAACTTGCTAGAAGAAAAAAACACAAAGTGCACCCATCACCATGGATACTATCAATTGCTATTTGTCTAGTTGCATTTTTTAAATTAACAAAGTGAGTTTTAAAACAAGAGTTTAAGGACATGAAAATAAACATACATAAATGTAATATGTTCTCTACATTTACCAGATTGAAATAAATCAGAGTTAATTAGGGATCAGAAGAAATTTTGCAGCTGAAATAAGCTTTTCTTCAACTTAAACAGATGAAGGTGGCTGTCATTTGACTCTGGTCCCAAAACAGTGTGCTGAAATATACTAATCAGTTATTTTAAAGAATATATGAACAGGTTCTAGTCTTAGAAACCTAAAGTATAAATAGTTATTAGACTTAAGGCCCTATTACAACAAAGCGAATAAAGTTCCTGCGGCTACCCCCCAAAGTCTCAACACCTGCTTTGTGGAGCTGGCTAACTGGGAACTGGGCACATCTCAGAATTTCAGTGAGAGAAGCAATTAGTTCAAATGATGCTCTAGATAATGCCCAACACCTGGAAGTGGTAAAACTAGAGTTAGTCTGTGTTAAGATAATGAGAAAATTAAGATCATCATTGGAAAAGCAGCAGGAAACACTTCAATTTGCTGCGGATCTCTCCTTCTACTCCTTTATATTTAGGAACTAAAGGATTGTGTTGGAAGAGCATGCTTTTCCTCTCACTACATTTTCACAAAAGAAATTGAAAGAAGAATGGTGTAATCAACAGCAGGTCCTGTTTGGAGGCTGAGCCAAGTTCCTATAGCTAATGTGTAGAACTCACGGATGTTCTATGTTTTTCTCCCACACTGAAAAAAAAAAAAGTGAACATTATGGCATTGATGAAACTGGCATTTTGGAGACTAATGGTTCAAAAGGACCCTTTGGTATGAGAACTTCCTCTGTGAAGTTGATATTTTGAGGTCACTACAGTGAATAAGCTATTTCAAAGTATAATTTGTCCATACCATCATTACATCTTATTTAGAGCTGACCTACATTTTTAAAAGTACAGCTCCTTTTATCTCCCAATTTTCTGTTCCATGAGTATGTATTACTACCTAGAAACTTGAAAACTTAGTGGCTTAGTCAATAAATATGTTCTGTAACATGCAATGACTGTATGGATACTTTGGGCATGTCTCAGGCAGGTAATTTTTCAGGTAGTTTCACCTATATTCATGTGACTATCATCATTAGCGGTTTTACTACCAACAGGTGTTCTAAGATGCCATGTCCCAGTCAAAAATGGTCATTTTCCACTGAAGTATCTCCAGTAGGTTACCTTGAGCTTAGTTCAGCATTGCCAGATGATAAGGCACAATAAGCAATTTATTTTTCTACTCTTGTTCACATTTTTTCAGATGTCCTATTGCTCAAAGTACATCAGATACAGAAGCACAGATTCAATCTTCATCTTTCACACCCTAATGTGAAACTCGGGTAAATTTTGGCTTTTTTGTTTGTTTGTTTGTTTTGTTTTGTTTTGATCTTCCTATTTCTTGATAATGCATCCTTTTCTAGGCTTGGAAAATGATCTTATGTCTTTGGGTAATCTCTCTAATCTCTGATATCCCCAAGTCTTTCTTAAACCTCAACAACTTCATTATTTGCTCTATCACTACTGTTCAAAAATGCCCCTACCCATGCAGGTTGGCACACACCTGTAATCTTAACACTGTGGGAGACTGACAAAGAAAGGTTAGAGGTTACATCCCAGCCTGAGCAACCTAGCCAGACCCTGGCTAAAAACAACACAATTTCCCATAAACTTTTCTTATTCTTCTTTACTTTTTTTCCCCACTAACAATGCATATTCTATTATCCTGAATTAAAACACATTACATTTTTCCTGCTTGATTTATTCTGCTGTTGATGACATGTATCCTATTCAAGTTTTATTCAGTACATTTTCAGCTGGAGAATTTGATTTTGTATTTGTTTCTCATTTCACTTATGCTCTGAGCTTTCTTAAAATATCTGCTTATAATTCTGAGGGTTCTCCCCCATTGACATTTACAGTTTCTGGAATCCTGTTTCGAATACTAGGTGAAATGATGGTTTCTTGAAAAGTTCCTGATGCTTCTGGGGAGGTGTTTCACCTGGGCATTGAAGAACCAGGCATTTTTTCCACTGTCTCTAATCTAGTTTAATACTGTCTGCCTTTCCAGAGATTCTAAATTAGTTTCCCTGAAAATGTGTTGACACTGTGTCAGCATTAGATCATGCCCAGGCTCGTATTTTGCCAGGAGTCTCTTGGTTAGTTGTCATCATTTCAGTGCTAGAAGGCTACCAAACCACCTGATTTATTGTACTTTTTAAACAGAAAGAGGATAGAATGTATCTAGGAGAATATTTTTCCCCAAGTTTATCCTTGAGCCCAGGGTAGTACTGTGTGCCACCCCCTCTATTATTGGTCTGTGGTCAGACAGTGGAGAATTCCACCTAGCAATGGAAAGTAATCATCGCTGGGACATCCCCAAGCTTCTAGGTCATGCATTTGACACAAAGACCAGGTAGGTTACAACAACAACCTAATAAAGTGAACATAAACTCTTTTTCCCATTTTATTGCTATGTATAAGTGCAAAATGTAAGGTTTACAATGAAGTTGAGCATTTTGTGCACATATGTATCTTGTCAGGGTAACAAGGACTTTCCCACTGTCCTTTTGTCCCTCCCCCCTACTCACTGTTCTCTCCCTCCCTATCTTACCCTCCTGGTTCACTTTGTTTTTTGTTTTAAGTTCCATGAGATAGTTGTGATCTGGGTTTCTCATATCACAGAGACCATTCGATGTTTCACCTTCTCCTTCTGACTCACTTCACTAAGCATGATGCTCTCAAGTTTCTTCCATTTGCCTGCAAAAGCCTCCACGTTGTTGGACTTTATTGATGCATAGCATTCCACTGTGTATAAATACCACAATTTGTGTATCCACTGATCTGTTGATGAGTATTTTGCTGACTTCCATATTTTAGCTATTGTTAGTTGTGTTGCTATGAACATGTGTATGCTCATATCTCTGTTGTGTGTTGTTCTGGCCTCTTTTGGATATATTCCCAGGAGGGGTGTCGCTGGATCAAAGAGGATGTTTATGTATAGTCTTTTGAGAGATCTCCATATTGCTTTCCAAAGTGGTTGTATGAATTGACATTCCCACCAGCAGTGCAGGAAGGTTCCTTTCTCCCCACAGCCATGCCAGCACTGATTATTATTTGACTTGTTGATATAGGCCATGCTCTCCGGTGTGAGATGGTATCTTAGCGTGGTTTTGATTTGCATCTCTCTTATGGCTAGAGATGTTGAACATCTTTTCATGTATCTATTGGCCATTTGTACTTCTTCGTGAGTGAACTGCCTCTCCGTTTCATTTGCCCACTTTTCAAAAGGATCCTTTATTTTGATAGGCTTACTTTTCTTCAGCTCCCTGTATATTCTAATGAGCTTCCTATCTGAGATGTTGGTGGTGATTTTTTTTTCCCACGACTCTTGTATAGAAATAAGGCCCACACTTCTATGGGCTGCATATTATTAATGCATATTTCTAATCCAAGATTTCTGCAACTAGCCACAGATGATGCAATAGAACTGAATTAGACTGAGGTCAATAGAATATGCCAAAGCCAACAAAACTGGCTTAGAAACAAGGCCCATACTTCTGTGGATTGCATAAAATAATTTGTAATCCAAGACTTCCGCAACCAGCCACACGTGATATGAGTATAACAGAACTGAATTAGACTGAGGCCATTAGGAGATGACATTCTTAGGTTTTACCAGTCTAACACTCACTTCCAGGGCAAACTTGTGCTTAACTAGTTTGTCTGGCCCCAGAAAATGGAGCTTCGTACCATTTTATTTTGCCTGAGGTTGATATAGTGTTGATAAAGGCATAAATTTGGCTTTCTGGGATAATGCTAAGAAGATTCAAGCCTGAGTCCAATTGTAGAAGGATGAATAGAGTCTCAAGAGGGATCTGTTCCATGGCTAGAAAAAAAGCAGAAACTCACATCTGTTCTAAAGTGAGTAGGTGCCTGATGCTGGAGCTTTAAGCTAGTTCTATATGTGAGCTCACACATTTGGGGATCTCATTTTATACTACGTACTTCCTCTCACAGTCCTGGGTTTAGCACTAGCCCTCCCAAGAATCTGTTTAAAACTTCTGTGTCCTGTGTTCCCCAAAACGTGGCTCGCTGCTCTGCTGCTGGAGATATAAAGAGGGATGATGGAGCCAAAATCTTCGTTGC
Source organism: Ctenodactylus gundi (assembly GCA_004027205.1). Lineage (NCBI taxonomy): Eukaryota > Metazoa > Chordata > Mammalia > Rodentia > Ctenodactylidae > Ctenodactylus > Ctenodactylus gundi. Next base: position 32,232 of record PVKB01007099.1, read on the forward strand.
CTGACCTAAGGCCTTTGCAGAAACTCAGACCTCACGTGTTGTCCTCGCAGTAGAGTTCTGGGTTAACAAGTTTCATGTCTAAGGCCTATAACACTGAGACTTATTTCGCTCTTCCTCCGTGAGAGGCATCTCTCTGCCTAAGGCTGTTCAGGATTGAAAGTGAGAGAAGCATTTTTTTTTTTAATTTTTAATTCCCCCCTAACCCCCCGCCTTGGTTACACTGAAAGAAGGCCCTATATTCTCTTTTCAGACAAGATTTTCTAAGTTCTGGTGCTTAGGCATTGAGTACCTGTTCAACTTGGCATATGTGTTTGGTGGTGGGGAGATTAAGGGAGTTTCTTCCTCAGCTACCATCTTGCTCTTCCCCCTCTATTTTTAAAATCCTTGTTTTTAAAGCCCATTATTAAAACACAAGACTTTGACCTCCCAATAGCTCTGAGTAGACAAAATCACTTCTTGGAAAGTGAGAATATTGGAATAGATAGTGGAGGAAGGCCAACACCATGCCTATAAAAAGTTAAACACAAATTTTTCATTGTTTAAAATTGGAAGCAAGGGCTACTAATCATTTCTTGGAAAATAAAGCATTTTTAGTTTGAGCAATAAATATTTGTGAATATCTCATATTAGAAAAAAATACTTTCTTATTTTAAGGGAAAATAAATCTCTGACAACAAAAAATATTCTGAAAAGCTTTTGCTGATTTACCATACTAATAGTTTCTCTTAACATTTTAAAAAGGGAGACCTATAAATCATGTCAGATCAAATACGTTTTAGGCATTTTGTTTTATACAAGGTAATGCACAATATTCACGCTTTGTCCTCTGCACCATCACATTCTACAACCCTCTGCTCTTTTCTTCAAGCAAGACTCCTTTCAATTTGTCTGTGATTTCACAAACTCTAAATTCCTGGAGCTATTGCTTAGATGTATATTTTTACAAAAAGCTCTGAAATAAATTAATACTTACAGAATTTTATTAGATTAGATTCCCAATAGTCTTGAGAAAAATTATGTTTTTATAATTTTTGTAATTAAAATTGATAAAACACAGGAGGAAATACTAAATTCAAGATGTTCTTTATAAGTTTTCATGCTGAATTACAATCATTCAATTATAATGGCAAATCACAAATGTCCTAAGTATAGAGTAAATACGAGAAATGTGTAAATTCTTCTTTTCACCAATTTTTCTAGTGGTGATGCATACTTACTAAATGCAGGGAAGGTTTCATGTCATTCCCAGCTCAGAAGGATCTCACATACTCTTAAATTAAAAATCCCAAGGGAAAAAATTCTTTTTCTTTTCTATATCAGGGATATATAGCAAGCCTTTCTTACATCACAAACTTAATCCTAGATCATTTCCAATTTTAAAAAGGAAGATTTAGTATTGATCTTGAATAAAAATTTAAAAGTATAATTTTACTAATTGTTTTTACCAGAACATAATTTTATCCATTTTACTTAATGATTCAAAGGCTGCATGTTCAATCATAGATGAATGAAAGAACAGAAAAATTATCTGTCTCTTCACATTTTGCAATTAGCCTTCCATTAATTATACCTTATTTCTTTGATTCTAAAGAAACTACATTGCAGTCATGACCCACTTTTCACTCTTATTTTTAATTAACAATGTTATTTTCTTTCAATTAAAATGCAGTTGCAAAACACCAGAGGTAAAAGCCTAAATAATTTGTGCTAACCTGATTATAATCTTTCAGTGGTGATTTTCATTACTTGAAATCATGAAAAAAAAAAAAACATCAGCATTGAAGCATCTTTATCACATTCTGGAAATAGTCTATCAAAAACCTCCATGTCTTCTCTTTTCCCTTATTTACAATGCATGAAATAATAATATTGTGTTTACATATATATATATTTTTTTTCAGAAAAAGAAATACAAAAAATCAATGACCTAAATCTATTAACAGAAAAATCAAGATTATAGAGATACTACTAAATTTACCAAAATGTATTGACAGGAAAATTACCAAAAGTATAAGTTGCATAGCAAACATGGGAAAAATTTCAGATGTACTATAATTAAAATATATGTCCGTGACACAACGGAAAAAAGTTCTTTTTTAAATCATAAGCTGAGTAAGAATGAAGCAAAATTTATATGGTGCGGGGGAAACCGAACCCAGGGCCTCATACTTCCTAGGCAAGTATCTAACCTTGGCTACTTGTAATCATTTCTTTTTTCTGACATTGATTATTGGAGAAAGTACCATGCCTGAATTCAATTCTCATTATCACCTCATCATATGTTCTCAGTTGAAAAAAAAAATATTCACGTACTTAAGCAGAAAATAAAGGCAGGGAACTTTTTATTGCATTTTAGCTGTGACTATCCCCAAATAACCAGTTTGGATGCTTTTTAAACACTAAATAATGTTTACGTATAGTGGAGAATCCCATGTATAAATATGTACAATTACATCTATCATTTAAAACTTTAAGTGTCTTCTTCATAAAGTTTTCTGCAAAACTTGCATGAAAACTGTTAAAGATGTTTAAAAACCTATTGGTATGTGATTAGTGCCTTACTTTCTGAAGATCTTGGACTTTCTATTTCAGTTAATGTCAACACTTCACTAAAGTTAAAACTGCTTTTCTTAGATCTTATTTATTTGTTTTACAGGGTACTTTAAAATGAATGTATTTATAGATAAATCTATGCATTTTATAAAAGCATTACATATATACATATATACACACATTCATATACATAAATCATGCTTTTAAAGAATAATTATAATGATAATGAAAATAATAATAGACCCATAGCAGAAGAAACAATCCAAGTGTCGGCAGATAGATGAAAAACCCCTTGCTAAGAAGGCCTGATGTTCTGGACTCAATCCAAACACTAACAATAGCTAGAATATGGAAGTAACCAAAATACCCATCAACAGACCAGTGGATACACAAACTGTGGTACTTATTCACAATGGAATACTATGCGTCTGTAAGGTACAACAGCATGGAGGCCTTTGAGGGCAAATGGAAGAAACTTGAGAACATCATGCTTAGTGAAGTGAGTCAGAAGCAGAAGGTGAAACATCGAATGGTCTCTCTGATATGAGCAACCCAGATCACAACTATCTCATGGAACTTCAGAGGAAAGACAGAGTGAAAGAGGGAGACAGCGTTGGGGTGGAGTGAGGGAAGGGAGGGGAGGGGGAGGGCCAAAGGGAGAGCTGGAAAGCCCTTGTCACTTTGACAAGAAAACATATGTACACAAAATGCTCAACTCCACTGTAAACCTTAAATATTGCACTTGTACATATCAATAAAATGGGGGGAAAGTGGTCATAGTTACTTTATTATATAAATAAGAGTTTAAAATATTTCTATGGCCTCCAGTGTCTTCTTGAAACATTTTCAGACAGATGCCTTATATTTAAATAGGGAAAAGTTTTCCTTTGAACTATTTATAAATCTAGTGAACTACTAAATGAAAAAAGGAGGTATCTTGTATGTACTACCTAATATTTTATTACTGTATATTTTACATTATACTAGTAAGCTGATTTGAGGATAAGTATATAACTGTTAAATATATACATAACAATCACCTTAGCCTTCTTGTTGCATAAGACAGAATACATATAAACAGGTGGAGTTGTACTTACACCTACCTATAAGAGATCCAGGTTTTCAAATGTGATGTCATATGTAAGTTGCAAATAAAATGAAATGTTTTATAACAACATTTTTTTTCATTTTTCCTTTTTTTTTTTTTGAGACAGGGTCTCACTCTGCAGCTGAGGCTGGTCCTGAAGTCACTGTGAAGCCCAGGCTGGCCTTGGACTCACAGCAATCCTCCTGTCTCAGCCTCCCATATGCTGGGATTACAGGCATATGCCACCATGCCTGGCTTATTTGGTCCTGAGCAATCAAACTCAGATACTTAGTATTTATCTAAGCGCTTGCGAGGCAAGCACATTAACCACTGAGCCATTCCTCCAGCCACTATAACAACATTTCTGCCCTCATAAAATTATTATTGATTGGATTTTGTACCTATGGCAACTGTATAAGAGATCTGCTTTAGCATGAACATCTAGTACATGCTGATATACCATGGGTTAAATTCAAGCAACTGGGATCTACTATTATTATCACCACCTTTTCAAAATAAGGTTTAAGCTTAGGAAATACTTAAATTTTTATACTTTTATAGCTAAAGCCTAATAATTTAGCAAGATGTCTTCTTAATGTGTACAGAAGTATTTTAGTATGATTTGTAAAATAAAAACCACACAGTATTTAATTCAATAAGGAAATGTTGGTAAATGAAAAATATATCTGATTCTGACAATGGATAATATATGAGAGACAATAATGATTTCAGGGAAAAGAGGATGCACTAATTTTAACAGTTTTTGCTTAAAAATGAATGAATAAAAGAAGGAAAGTAGGTTGCACAACAAATCTTTTTTAGTAATCTTGTAAACAATGACAGTAAGTAAGTACTATATAGACTAATCTAAGCAAAAGAAGATGTCTGCCTCACAGAACCTGGAGTAAAGTTGGCATGACAGCAACAAGACAAACAAAAACCATGCAAAGAAAGAAACAAATTACACGCACTTGCACACACACACACACACACACACACACACACACACACACACATAATTTTTTGCTCTAGAGGTATCTAAGAGCTGGAGAGAGAAACAGTATAAGCAAGAAAAAGAGCTAAAATAATGAAGAACATTGAAATCACTCATAAAGATATATTCCTGAAGCCACCTACGGTGTTAAACTATTCCTTAGCAAAAGTTGTCTTTCTGCTATGTTCCTCTGTTCACAGATGAAAGGTATCTTTTGTATCTTAATGATTAACTACAGGCTTAGGAAAAGGAGCACAGAGAGAGGATTTGTAATACTTTCTAATCAGTATCTTTCTTTACATTTACAAAACAAGGGCACTGGTACTTTTCAGAAAACAGCAGCTCATGTGCTAGAAAAATAGACCAACCTGAAATTCGTATTACCTGTGTCTACATATCTAATATGTCTTTTCAAAATCCTTATATTAGCCTTTTATCTAAAACCATTAACTAAAGAGACTCTTTTTAGAATAAGAGTCCCTGCCTTAGATACATTCTCATTGTTGGGGCAGGATACTAGACATTCACAATTTAAGGAAGGGAAGACTTACTTTAGCTCACAGTTTTAGAAAGTCACTGTCCTTTTATGGGCAGCCAGCAATGGTGAAAACACATGGTGGAGGTGGCACCTGGAGAAAGAGCCACTCATGTTGAGGCAGACATAAAGGCAAATGCAAGAGAAAGGTGGAATCAGCACATACTCCTCCCAGTCAAGTCCCACACCTCCACCCTTTCCAGTCAAGCCCCACCTCCCAAAAGCACATGATATCCATACATACTCCACAACATCCAAATAGATGAGGCTTTCGGAAAACACTCCAGATCCAAAGCACAACAGTTCCCATCTCTGAACTTACAGTTTCTTGCCAATAAAGCTCTTTTAATTGCTGTCATTTAGTCTCTAATCATTGACTTGATTGGACAGCAGCGGAGCAGGACCTCAGACAAACATAATTTTTCTGAGCCAATAATGAATAGCATTCAAATGTGACAGACTAATCTTAAACAGGGAAATATATGGGTAAGTCTCTTGCAGATCCAGAACTATTCTGACCCAGGGATGGTTCCTCATTTTCTCCAACCCAAAACTGGTAGCATAGCATATCATACTATTTATTCATAAAGAAGTCAAAAAACAAATTCTGGGTAAACTGACTGAGTAACTCTAAGAAAGCTTAGTCATCTCAATATATTTTCTCAAAAACTTCATTCTCCAATTGGGTTCTTTCCTCCTCTCTTATGAGAAAGATGACTGCAATTGCTCAAGCCATTTTTTTTTTTTTTTGAGTGGGAAGGTTGCTGAGTTTTTATCCAGAATTTAAAAAAAAAAAAACCTTAACTTCCAGTCCCAGTTTCAATTTTCTATGTAGGATTTTGCATGCAATTTATCTTCTCTGCTTCATTACTTCCATGTTGTTTCACTATACAAAAAATATATACTTTGGGGTGGAGAGACCCAAGATCGCAACAGTACAGGAATATTTTGTTAGTGGCTCCACATGACTGTGATAGAAGACATAGATTTCATAAAAGAATTCCCTTTACAGCTTAGCCTGAAAAGGCAGAGGATCATATGGACTTGAATGGTGACCCAGGACTAGAGAAAAAGTAGTGAAGATCACCAACGGACAGCCTTCAGCTGCCAAAGATAGGACCTATGACAAGGCCTGGCAAACAAGGTCTGGAGCCACAGAGGGCAGCCATGCTTAGACAGCCCTTTGACTGCAAGCAGCAAGGGTGTGGGGAAATTGCAGCAAGGATGGCAGCCTAGAACGTGCTGGACAGTCCTGTGGTTGTGTACCCCGAGAGCAGCCCTTGGCATCAGTCTACCAGAATGCAGAGTTATCCATGTTGAAGTGTGGAAACAAGGAGAAGGCCTGGCTTACTGAAGTCACAGTCAGTAGCTAATGGCAGATCCAAAGAGGAGAATTGGAAGTGCATCCTAGCCTCTCCCAGAAGACAGTCAACAATTCACACTCCAGGGAAGCCAGGGATTCTCCTTGCTGATCATTAGGCAAGGAAAAGGTGAGGGACACTGTGCTCCTAGTGAAAGACTTTAATGAGCTCAATATCAGGTGTCAGAAAGCACAGGTCACATGCCCCAATTCCATAGCACAAAAGGGAGAACAGCTATTTTCCCTGAGTGTGGTTTGCACAGGGGGTGGGTAAATGTAAGCACCTTTGGACACAGGGCCATCCTGGCCTTGCCTGACTCAACTGCATAGGAAATGCAGGAAATAGTTCAGAATAGGGAATCTTTGCAGCCTGGGGCAAATGAAGGAGAGAGGACACTGGCTGCCCACTTGCCCTCAATCAGCAGAATCTAAGGTCTTGGATGTACAGGCTTCCCATACAAATAATTCTGTGGGTTATGTTATGGAATTTAGGCTCACTTCAGTGGTTTTGAACTTGTATTTTCTCTGTAATTGATTTATTTTTCTTTTTTCTCTCTTTTTTCTTTCCCTTTCTGTTATTTGATAGTTACTTCAGTCTTTCTCTCTGGATAGCTCTTTATGCCCTGTTAGAAAAGCCTTTCTGTAGACTCAGGAGACATACTTTCTCTATTCCGCTCAGAACTCTCCTTGTTTCTTCTTACTTTTCTTTTTCTTAAGTTTAGCCATTTTCTTTTTGTACTGGGGTTGGTGCTCTGTCATACTTTTATATATCTTATAAATACTCCTGTTTTTTAAATTATATTCCTAAGCTAATCCTTAGTCTACTCTTTTCCTACCCTCATCACTGTCATAAATAGTATTATTCAGTGATGATAACTCACAGCCATACATCTTGACATTTTGGAAGGCAATAATTTTATACTGTTTACCTAGATGTAGATGATTAAAATGGACTTTATACTATTCATAGTAATATAGAGTTACCTTTAATAAACTCTAGTATTGATCACATTTCTAATATTAAGAGTGGAACGGTTGTATAAAGTTGGTATCTAGTTTTTTTATGTCTATAGCTTACATGTATTAAGTTTAACCACTGATATGAATATCCATCCCAGTGTTAAGTGGGGCATAGTGTCTGGAGCGTATTAAGGGATTGATGACTTCTGGTGCTTTGGTTTAACCTAGATGAACAATATAAAAGACTACTGTATTATTGATGATTATACAGCACTAGTTTTAATGGAACATATGATTGAATAAATATTAGATTTACTAGTTACATTCATGATGTAGACTGTACCTTTTAATGTTAAGAGTAGAATAGCTACAGTATTTGACTCCTTATTAGGTTCTGCAAAAATTAACTAGTCTTAGTTTAAAATGTCAGTGCAAATCTTTATTCAAATTATGCATGATGGCATAGGGATTGATCTTGATTTCTATATTCTAGTATTTTTCATGATAAGAATAGTATAAATAAATCCATGATCACTAGAGCAGTATTGCAGAAAATACCTAAAGAAATCTTATATAGAGGTAGGGAGATTAACTTTACCAAAGATCGCAGAGAAAAGAAAAAAAAGGAAAAGAATGAATAATAGATAAGAACAAATAATCAGCACTGAATAATGATAACAGCAAATATAAAAGCATTAGCAAATATATCATTACAATAATGCTCACTCTGAATGGTTTAAATGCTCCTATTTTAATATACAACCTGGCAAAGTGCATCAAAAAACAAAACCCAAAAATTTGTTGCTTGAAAGAGACATGTTACCAATAAAGGAATCCATAGAATGAAAATAGAAGCATGGAAATTACGTTTCATGCAACTGGATGCAGAAAACAAGCAGAGATAGCTATTCTATTCTCACACAGTAGATTTCAAGCCAAACCAGATCAAAAGAGACAAAGATGGTCATCAGATACTGGTTAAGGAAACAATCCAACAGGAAAAAGTCACAATTGTCAGTATATACATAAGCAACATTGGGACACACATTTTTGTAAGACAAATTCATTGGCCATGAAATGATAAGTACTAGGGGACAATAAAACCCCACTATCACAAATAGGTCAAGAGGATAATAAATGCAAACAAATATTAGAGTTAAACCACAATATACAACATTTGCATTAACTGATCTTTACAGAGTTTTACATCTAATGTCAGCAGAATACACTTTTTTTCTGAGCAGCTTATGGGTCATTTTCCAAACTAAAACATGTATATTGCTACAGTATATGTTTTAAAAGTACAAAGCAGTTGAAACTATTCCTTGTATACTTTTAGATTTTAGAATAATAAAACTAGAAATAAATGCTAAAAGAATCTAAAGAAAATGTACACATTCAGGGAGACTAAATAATATATTATTAACAGAAAATGGGTCACAGAAGAAACCAGTGAAAAATGTCAAAAACTTCCTAGAGTCAATTGTCAATGGAAGCAGAAATATATAGCTACGAATGCACATATTACATAAAAGAACAATCCCAAATAAACAATTTAATGATACAGCTCAAGATTCTAGAGAAACAGGAACAATCTAAATTCAAATGTACTGAAGATATTATAAACATCAGAGCAGAAGTCAATGAAACTGAAACTAAAACAAAAATATCAACAAAATGAAGAGTTGGTTCTTCAAAAGAATACATAATATTGATAAACTTCTAGCTAAATTAACCAAAAGAAAAGAAGAAAAACCCTTATTCCTGAAATTAGGAATGAAAACGGTGAAAAGACAATAGATACTATTGAAATTCAGAGAATTATAAGAAACTATTTTTCAAAGTATATACTACAATAAAATGGAGAATTTAGAAGAAATGAATAATTTTCTAAACACATACGAGATGCTAAAATTGGTCCAAGAAGACATAGAAAGTGTGCTACGCTCTGGTAAAAAGTTTGTAAGCATCTTGCCCTTGTTCCGAGACTTTGCGTAAAACTGAAATTAAGGGCAGAGGATGACTAAATCTGATGGAGAAAATCTCAAGGGAGCCAGATGTTCAGGCTACCTCATGGTTATTTTTTGGAGCTTGCAGCCAACTCTATGATGAAAGACAGAAAAAGAAATGGAAGAAAAAAAAAAGGTATAAACAGTTTGTTGGTTCCTCACACTGAAAGTGCCTGCAGTGGCAGAGCAAAAGACCACAAGAAAGTGACATTATTAGTACTGTTAGTAGTTCGTTTCTTTTTTAATGCTAACAGTCAGGACTGTAGGACAAATTGCCTTGAGGGGATCTCAAACATCAATTTGACTCTACCCTTCAAGGACCTTGCTCTGAAAATAGTACCCTAGGGCTAGTAGTGCCAAAGAGAAAGCCATTTGGAGTTTGACAATCTAAGAATGCAAGGGCTTCTGTATTGTTTGTCCAAAGAGACTAGACTAATAGGAGAAATACAAAGTATTCTCCCTTAAGATGAGGAACAAGACTGCCCATTCTCCCCATTCAAATCAATATAGTACTACATAGTCTAAGCAGAGCAGTCATATACAAAAAATAAAAGACATACAAGTGGGAAAAATAAAGTCTAATTGTCCTTGCAGACAGTCTGACTCAATACATAGAAAATTCTAAGTCACCACCAAAATACTTTTACAATTCATGAATTGAATCAGTTAAGTATCAGAATACAAAATCAATATACAAAAATGCAGTAGTTTTTCTATACTCTAATAATGAAATTTCTGAGAAAGAAATTAGAAAATCAATTTCATTCACAATGTACACTAAAAGAAAGAAGACACCTTGAAATAAAACATAGGAAGATCGAAAAAGACCTATACAACCAAAATTATAAAACGAAGATATTCAAAAAATTAAAATCTTGAAAGAATTCTCATGTTCATGGATTGCGTGAATTAGCATTCCTAAATGATAACAATACTTGAAACAATTTCAGATTTAGTAAAATACACATCAAAATATTAAAGGCATTCCCCACAAAACTAGAAAAAATCCTGTAATTCACATGGAAGCATAAATAACTAAAATAGCCATGCAATCCTCAGCAAAACACAATTTTGCATATATCAGAATACCGGATATCAAAATACACTAAAGAACTATAGCGACAAAACCAGCAGGATACTGGCATAACTACAGTCCATAGAACCTTGGAAGAGAACAGAAAAGCTAGAAATAATTCCACTCATTCTCAGCCAACTGATTTTCAACAAAGCCAAAAATACTCAGTGTAGAAAATTCTGTCTCTTCAACAAGCGGTGCTGTGAATGCTGGGTATTAACATGTGAAAGTCTGAAACTAGACCAATCATTCACGTTATATAAAAATCAGCTCAAAATGGTTCAATTACATGAATATAAACCATGAAAACCTGATACTATCAGAAAAAAATCCAGTAGAAACACCTAAAGATACCGACTCAGGCAGACTTCCTAAGTACAGCACAGTGGCACAGAAAACATCAAGACTTGACAAAGGGGTTATATCAAGTTGAAACATCTACACAGCAAAGGAAACAATAGAAACCTACATGCAATACGTTAAAATTTTTGCCACCTAATCATCTGATAGAATATTAACCATAATAAAGAACTCAAAAACTTAAAAATTATAATCTAATTAATCAGTAGGGAAATCACATAAGTAGGCATTTCACAAAAGTGGAAGTACAAGAAATACATAAATATAGATAAAATTTTCAGTATCTTTAGCAATCAGGAAAAAATAAATCAGAAGTACAATGAGGTTTGGTTTCACTCCAATTATAATGCCTATTACTAAATTATAAAAATAATTGTGAGTTTATGGAGGAAAAAGAAACCATTATAGACTGCCAATAAGGTTGTAAAACAGCATTTCCACTAAGGAAATCAGCATGGAGATTCCCAAAAAAATTT